>JAVJIX010000157.1:960000-1220000 GCA_036785185.1 Paratrypauchen microcephalus | reverse complement strand
GCGGTTCACATCCTTCGACATAAACGTCATTGGTTGAGTGGTGAGGCTGGAGGCTGGTGGTGTTATTTCAACTCTCACAGATGAATGCTGTTGTTGTGTCTTTGGGCAACCCATCTCGTCCCCAGTGTCTGCATACACTAGTGTATATACAGTATGTGTGTATTGTATGTGGTTCCTTGATGTGCTTGTGCTTGCTGTTGTTACTGTTGTTGTTGTTGCTGTTGTTGTTGCTGTTGTTGCTGTTGTTGCTGCGTTTGTTGATGTTGTTGCTGTTGTTGATGTTGTTGCTGTTGTTGTTGCTGTTGTTGCTGTTGCTGTTGTTGCTGTTGTTGTTGTTGTTGCTGCTGTTGTTCTTGTTGTTGATGTTGTTGCTGCTGTTGTTGTTGTTGTTGCTGCTGTTGTTCTTGTTGTTGATGTTGTTGCTGTTGTTGTTGCTGTTGTTGTTGTTGCTGTTGTTTCTGTCGTTGTTGCTGTTGTTGTTGTTGCTGTTGTTGTTGCTGCTGTTGTTACTGTTGTTGTTGTTGTTGCTGTTGTTCCTGTTGTTGTTGCTGCTGTTGTTACTGTTGTTGTTGCTGCTGTTGTTGCTGTTGTTGTTGTTGCTGTTGTTGTTGCTGTTGTTGTTGTTGCTGTTGTTGCTGTTGTTCCTGTTGTTATTGCTGCTGTTGTTGCTGTTGTTGTTGCTGCTGTTCCTGTTGCTGTTGTTGTTGTTGTTGTTGTTGCTGTTTTTTTTCCCCTGGCGGCACGGTGGCTGAGTGGCTAGCACTCATGCTTCACAGCAAGAAGGTTCGGGTTGCCCGGGCCTTTCTGTGTGGAGACTGCATGTTCTCCCCGTGTCTGGGTGGGTTTCCTCCGGGCACTCCGGTTTCCCCCACCAACCCAAACATGCGCCATAGGTAAAATCCTCCAGCTTAGGGCCTGACCAAGACTAAATAACAAAACAAAATCATGGGGATGGTCCCCGGGTCAAATATAGAAACAACTTCTCCTGTGCGAGATCAATAAAGGTCAATCTTCTAATCCTTGACCACTATAGGGCGCTTTGTGTTACAATTTTGTATGAAAAGCGCCTTATAAATATTCTTTGATTGATTGATTGATTGAAGTGCTTTGAATGTGAAATAGCGCTATATAAAAATGTGAACATTTATAATTTACATCACCATCTGAGTAAACTAGACTGGAAAAATAAAAAGTTTGTGTTAACTGTGTCTCAACTTTGTCAAACTGCAAAACTTGTCACTGTAGTTTGGCATTATGTTTCATTAAGAGCCCTTCAGTATGTGTTTTTAGCTGTAGTGGAGTCATTGGCAGAACTTGACGAGGAGCCCTGAGCACGAAAGACCGCCCACACCAAAGCCCACTAAACCAGACCACACTCTGGCCTCTGAGCTAACATTAAACTACTCAGTCCCCAGCAGAGCACATTAACATGGGCGTCTGTCTCCAGTACACCAGCCACAATCACACAGTTACTATGGGACACCGAAGCAGATATTTGAGTAAACAGTGGTAATTAATGAGTCGCCTGCGGAGAGTGACCGCGTGGGGTCCTCTCCAGTGGAGCTACACAGCGCCCCCCGGCTGTCTTCGGCTAATTTACCTCCACTAACATTACTGTATACTCCACAGAGCCTTGAGCAAGAACAGGGGAGGCATTTCAGAACCAATCCCAAACATATGAATAATGAATGATGCAAATGCTCGTAGAATAAAAAAATAATAATCAGAGGACAATATTATTTAAAGGTACACTGTGTAACTTTGCTGGTGGAGAGTCCCTCACCTGCTTGTTTCTATGGATATGTCACTGCTCTGCCTAGAATGTTTCACAGTATGACATTAAACAGCCCTAACTTACATTTATTCAATTACAGGTGGTTTTATAGCTAAAATAAATTCTAGAAAAACAAGTATTCTGACCTATAACCTGGCTTGATCTCCATGAAGATAGAAAGGTTTAATGCCATACTGTGAAACATTACCATGGAGAAAAGCATCTAACAGACCCTCCACCAGAAAAGTTACACAGTGCACCTTTAACAAACCAAACAAACAAAAATGCATAGGCCTATATCTGTTTTTATTTCTTTCCATCATATAAATCATGTCACAACCCTATCACTTAAATATGAAAACCTTTTGGCTGTCCATGGATGTTTAAGGCATTGTTTTTTTCTGTGTTAGTTGAAGCTAGTTCCTCTTAACAGTGGTTTATTTGTTTACCCGTTGCTATAGTGATGCTCACAGTGTAGTGATATGGACCTGTGCGGTTATACAAAAAATGATGCATGGCTGCTAGCATTAAAATTCCCACTGAACATGGTATAAAGCAGTAACTCAAACAATGACTCTAATGATAAGATTTTCCATAAAAACAAAACAACATTAATGGTGCATTGTGTAACATTTTGTTTGGGGGTCTGCCGCTTGCTTATTTCTACGGATATGTCATTGCTCTGCTTGGTATGTTCCACAGTATGACATTAAACAGCTCTACCTTACATTAAATGCAGTGGTTTATTGTTAAAAAACAGGCATTCTGACTGTGAATGGGGTTGCCTCTCCACAGATCTGACCTGTAACTTGATCTTGTTTGGTCTCGATGAAGATAGAAAGGTAGAATACCATACTGTGAAACATTCCAGACAAAACAATATCATCTTCATGGAGACAAGCATCTTAGGGACCCTCCACCAGAAAAGTTACAATGCACCTTTAAAGGAAAAGTAACGTTTTTTTTACAATCTGAGCCTTCTTTCGGCAATAAAACAAGTAGTTTTACTCACCCATAGCAGTTTGGTGTCAATTGGAGCAGTATCGCAGAAGTTATGTTGGAGCCGTTCTGTTCTACTAATGATCCCGTATCCGTTAACATGGTGCTCGTATCATATGCTCGGGGCATTACTTTGCGCTCTCCAAATAACACAAACTTTAGCACTTTTCAAATCACAGAAGATCGCTGTGTCAGGGTAGACTTTTAGTGGATTCCAAAACGGCCTGAAACCCGATATGCAGCTATAGTTTCATTTGATGACGTCATCAGAGAGGACAGTGCGCATGCGTGAACTCAGCTGTTTTGTAAACACCGCTAGTCCGAAAGAAGCTAACACCGCTCTGAACTTTACTTTTCTGTTGCGATATCGGGTTTCAGGCCGTTTTGGAATCTACTAAAAGTCTACCCTGACACAGCGATCTTCTGTGATTTGAAAAGTGCTAAAGTTTGTGTTATTTGGACACCGCAAATCAGTGCCCCGAGCACTCACGCTAACGGATACGGGATCATTAGCAGAACAGAACGGCTCAACATAAGTTCTGCGATACTGCTCCAATTGACACCAAACTGCTATGGGTGAGTAAAACTACTTGTTTTATTGCCGAAAGAAGGCTCAGATTAAAAAAAAAATGTTAATTTTCCTTTAAGGCAGTGCTTCTCAAATAGTGGGGCGGGCCCCCCTGGGGGGGCGTGGCGTGATGCCAGGGGGGGCGCGTATGACCCTGGGAAACATGTTTTTTTGCTGTACTGTACTAGAACTAAGTGTAATTGCACATCAACAACAGTAGTTGGCAGTGGCGTTCTCACATGCGATTTACGCACAGCACATTAACAGAACATCCTCTGTCACAGAAAAAACACGTATATTCCACTGAGTCGTGTCCTTTAGTCCGACAGAAGCTGACGTATCAGTGGCACAAGGAGAGAGCGTATTTTTTCAATGCTTTTAGCTTTGCAAATGAGGTGGTTTTAAGTTTCATTTCTGAAAAACGTAAACAAATGTGCGCAAAGCTGCATTAAAAACACATTAATATTTGAGTCCTCAGTGCAGTCTTTGTTGTAAGTTTTTTTTGTTTATAATGTTAATAAAAGGATACAATGGTGTTCTAATAACAATTTTCTAGACAAATAATACTATTTATAGTCGCGCGCAGGAAGGGGGGCGTGAAATATTTTCTTCTTCCTAGGGGGGGCGTCACAGAAAATAATTGAGAAGCACTGCTTTAAGGTAAGGTTAAGGGGCACTTCATTGTCCCATAGGAAGATTTGTATGTGCTGGGTTGTATGGAAAGCACCTATCCGTCAACACAAGAGATTGCCCCTGCATATTAAATAATGAATAGTGTTCAAAATATTTATCTTCATCCATATATTTTTGCCACATCTACTTTCTGGTTTAAGAGTTTTTTTTTTAATTTTTATTAATTGCCCTTCCAGTTGCTACACCTTTGGTTAGGAGACTATCTAATAACATTGCATAACAAAGGTAAACGTATTTTCTGTTGGCAGTGAAGTGAGCGAGCAAAATAAATAGTAAGAGCAATGATGTGTCCCATGTGGAAAATTATTTGTGACAATGAAAAATTACATCATTGAACAGTAAGACTACGAGGGGAAAAAAGCATTTAATTGGTGCCTGGAGAGAGTTAGAAACACATCCAAGATTTGAGGGGTAACTCAGCCAAAATATCAGCCAATATATTATCTTTCACATTACCCGCTCTCCTACTGCAACAGTGCTCTGCTTTCATTTAGAGGTAAAATATGGCAGCCGCTGATGAATAGATAGAGATCTGGTCCGAAGCCCAAATATTTTCCCTCTTTAATTAACCAAGCTGCCATCCAAATGTTCTCTACTTTTACCCTATCATCCTGCGTGTGTAATTACTATTAAGTGTGCAGTTTTATTTGCAGAAACAAGAGAGCTGTGCAGTTTGTGCTGAGTACTGAGTATCTGCACCTGTGAGTAAAGTTATTGAGTTTCACTGGAGAGAAGTTTCTCAGCTAAAAGTTTAATAAGTCACAGTGCACCGTTCAGCGTAATTTGATTTGGGCCAGTGGTTTTTAGCTGGGCTTATCGTGGAGCTCAAATTAGTAACATTTTTTATCAGTTTGTTTACGAGCTGAAGGAGGGAGCTGTGTTTGGTGTTTGGTGTGTTTGGTAAGTTTGTGAAAATCTGCCACTGCTTCTTCAGTTACAAGAATTGAGTATGTGCTAGAAAACTGTCTGTGGCTGACTAATTTTACAGTTGTTAAGTATATGTACATAGGTACAAGATTAAGTTAAAGCAGTGGTTCTTAACCTTGTTGGAGGTACTGAACCCCACTAGTTTCATATGCACATTCACCGAACCCTTCTTTATTGAAAAATAAAATATGATTTTTATTTATTTATTTCTTTTTTTAAATTCAAGACATAGGTATATTTTTTACTGGTGCACAAAATGAACCGTGCATTAACATCATTGTGTTCAAAGAACAAAAAACAATAAAATGCATGAACTCACAACAAATTACAAACCTTTTCACAAAGACATGACCTTTTTTAACACTACCACACTGAAATGGTTTTAATTTTTAACCTTATGTATTCCAATAATGAACTTATAGTGTTTATGCTATTTATTGTTTTTAACATTTCCATGAGGCAACAATAATAATGACTATTTACTGCAAATCAGTGTGACTTCTTCTCACGAATCATATGAGTCGGGTGCGTGTCTTGAACTCCGCCGAACCCCTGAGACTGACTCACCGAACCCAGGTTAAGAACCACTGAGTTAAAGGTATACTATGCAACTTTTCCGGTAGGGCATTATACCTGCTTCATATAGCTTTTCCTGAAATTTATGATATTATATGCATTTATTTTATTACATATGTTTGCTTTATAAATAACTTAAAACACATACATGTATATAGTGTGAGTAGACATGCCTCTCCACAGATCTAACCTGTAACTTGGCCTGGAAACATTGCCAGCTCATTTCCATGGAGATGTTTAATGCCATACTGTGGAAGATTCCTGACAAATAGTGCAAATTCAAGATTTATCTCACTGACCCCCTTGTAGCCTGCATCTGACCCATATCTGCATATTTGCACATATTTGCACTATTTTTTTTTCTGTACTGTGTTGTAAATATCCTACTTAAACTAAAGTGAGATGCTTCCAGTCTCATTGTGAGTATGTATATTGTAAATTGTACATATGAATAGTGACAATAAAAGACATTCTATTCTATCCTTTAATGCCACTGGGAAGTCGCTGTGTATAGCGCCCAGGACCCCTCTCCACATGTTGTGCATGGCTTGGTCAGGACTGGAAGATTTTGTCTATTGTGCATATTTAGCCTGGGTTAGTTTTGTATGGGTCATCATTTGTTCTGAAAATATAAAACTCGAAAAATAACAACATATTTTTCCTGTCTGACGCCTCTGTTGTGACTGGTTCAAAGCTAATTTACTCCCATTATAACAGCTAACCTCAGAGCTGAGATGTCATCAGTCCAAACATTGTGTAGCCATAAAGCAGATGGAAATGGGAAATAAGAGACAGAAATAGTGAATAGACGTCACTTCAGTAATAGCTGTGAATAATTAGGATGCTCAGAAGAAAGGAATTACTAATTAAAAATAACTTGTTATACTCATAGTTTGATTAGGTTTACTGGGGCCAAGCAGCGAAGCTGCGAGGCACCCATAGTGTTTCTGATTCTTATTATTATTATAAAATATTCTTCCGCCTCTGGGAGTCTATGGCAACCCCTAGAACCGTCTGGTAAAAAGTTGCATGCACATTCCAGCCATTCTCCTCATTACCCACAGCAATTTATAGGCCCCCACCCCAACCCTCTAGCGCCACGAGCAGCTCAAAGTTGCAGGTTTGATTGGCTGGCTTGAATTGCGTGAGAAATGCTGTGTGAGCGTGTAAACACGTCGAATTGCGTGTTGAGAGCCCTGTGTAAATGTTTGTCTAAAGAGCAATGACTGTTATACAGTGGTGAAAGTAGTTTTCATTTCTTGTGCTATAATTGTGCTATAATTCAGGTGCTATAATGTCCAGTGCATCACTTTACCGTTTAAATTTTGTTTTTTTTTGCTGAAAACGCACGGTGCCTGCATAAACTGAGCCACACAGACTGATTTTCTGGGCACAAAAAAAAAAAAAAAATCAGCGTGAGAAATGCCATGTGTGGCGTGTGAGCGTGTGAACACGTCGAATTGCGTGTGTCACACTCTCAATGCGTGACACTTGAGAGCCCTGCCTTGGGCCAAGACGAATCCAACGCATCCTATGACGTCATGTCCGTCGGAATAGAATGTCCGCCATCTTGGATTTTATGAAAAACACTCAAAATGCTTCTCCTCCCTCATTTCTGCTTGTAACTTTTGAACCGTAAGTCAGATTTTCAAAAACTTGGTATCCCTGGGATCCTTGGGCGAAGACTGATCCAACGCATGTCATCAAATTGACGTGCATTGACGTGCGTTGACGTGCGTTTCAGCTCTCTCAATGAAACTTGGTGCGCAATGTACCATCCAATGTACCATACAGAATTAGCCATACCAAATTTGATGCACATTGGCCACTAGGGGGTGCTACAACATGCAAAAATGTGTTTTGGGCGAAGACTGATCCAACGCACGTCATCAAATTAGGCTGGGTCCTTGGCCCCACATTGCTGCTTGCAGCTATATTTAGGTCTTCACATTGTTATGATTCTTATAATCAGGACATTTAGTTAGTTTTTTTTTTTTACAATTTTACTGTTTTGTAACTGTTACTGTTGTGTTTTGGGGTGACCATGATTACCATCTGTCCAAAGGCTGCAGATGGAAAATAGGCTCTCTGGCTAATTCTGGTACACTTACAGAAATGGTGATTAATGTACACTGTCCCTGCTAAATAAACCAAATAAATAAACAAACAGACCCGTATTTTTGTGTCATACTTTGAGCTGCTGCTTTCCTCAGAATCTTTTCTCAAAATAATATGAAGTCCTAATAAATCTAATTTGACTATTATTTTTAGTACTGTAAACATCAGGTACAGCAAAAACACAGATTTGACAAAGTTTGACTCTGGGGAAACTATACATATTTTGTGTTGTCTTCTACATCTGCAGAGAACAGTATCTGAGGGTGGGTGAATACACGACCATAAGGAATGAAGGCTGCAGTCTAGTCCAGTGCAGATGGTGTAAGTGAAATACACTGTCAAACTTGTTGCATGTAAAGGATTTCTATTATAGCAGTAGCAGGTGGTCATACAGGCATTTATTTATAGCATACACATCACCCATTATATAAGATGGAGAAGGACCCTAGTCTGATTCTCTTTTATTGAATATGTACAAGTATATAGTCCCATTGGAGTATAATCTTTATCCGGAACATTTCGGGGGAAGTGCATTGAGGTCTGGACCGGTCAATGTATGTATTGATGGTTCAATTCTCTTGGCGCATATGACTGTCAATATAGTGCCCCATACCTAATCTATCCAGCCTCCAGCCTGTGTCTCTCTTACACCTCATTGTAGCAGCTCACCAGGGAGCACAAAGGAGCTCTTCTATCTCATTCCCCCATTATTTTCAAGGGAAGCAGATGACCTTTTCAAAGAGACATTTATTATGACTAGCAGATGTGCTTGAGACTGGAAACAGAGTCCAGGGGTCACAGAGATGTGGTTGAAAAGTCCTAATTATCGCTGGTGAAAATAAGTAACGTGCAGTCAGGGGAATCAAGGCAAGCAGTGGTTACACAATAAAATCTAAAATCATTGTGTGTAAAAAGTATAATTAAAGTATAATTAAATAGTTAAATAGTTATAGAATATATCAAAATAATCCAGGTTTCCCTTCACTTCCCTTCACACGGTTCCGAACATCCCAAGACAACAGCAGCGCTAAGTTAAAACACAAGTGTCTAAAAATAACTCACTTTTAGCGATAAGTCATTGTTTGTAGCTTCGCATGTGTAATGATTAGATGTTAGTTATAAATACAGGCTGTTATTTAATCAAATAGTGAGCTAGTTTCAGAGCTATTTTGTGTGAAATGGAGGATCCGGATGGAGCAGTGGAGTGAAAGTAGCTGGAGCAGTGAGGAGTCTGCCTCGCCTCATCTCTGTGTTTATGAAGGAGCGACAGCATCAATGGAATAACAGCACCATTGCTCACGTGTGGAAGAACATGTGTCTGTTCTGGACCTACTCCGCTTCAGGGAAATACAGGAGGTTTCTTCAAAAGAAAAATGTGATTTTGCATCTGTGATAGGTGAGTGTGAGTGCGCTGTTCTAACGCTGGGCTGTCCAACCATGGGCTGAATTGTGGGGGAAAAGTCCAGGGCTGTTTTTTTTCCCAGCCCGCCCCACGTGTCATATACAGTCCAATATACAAGTGGTGTTGTGTTATCGACTAAATGTTGATGTCCGCCCCAAGTCTGCTTGCCTACTCATAAAAGTCACAGCATGCTACTATACAAATCAAGTACAGACTCTTTAAAAATGTGGAAACAAAAATGTTCTAAATTCCGTAATGGAGGCAACTGAGGCAAAAGTTAAATGGAACATAAAGAGATTTCAATGGGAAAACTGGATTATTGTTTAAAGTCGTATAGGGGCGAAAACAATCAGATTTGGGTCACTTCTGGTTGTAGTGTGAACGTAGCCCAAGATATGTGGTCCTAAAACCAATACATATCCGATTTTTGACATGCGACTTCAGTGTGAACGGCCAGGTCACGTTCATCTGACCTGGTCGTGTTTCCTCCAGTGAGAGTGGTACAAGTAGGCGCTCACAAATGTACACAAACGTTCTTCTTGTCATGCAAAAATAGTATACAAACTCAAACATAGCAATCCCACCACTCTTGGCTGCAACTCCGCACCAACACGTTCATTTCTACGGACGTTGCTGCCACTGCCCTACAAAACGCCATGGCTAAAAACCTTGTTCTTCTCCTTCTCCGTCTCCTCCTTAAAACAAATAAGTTGTACATGTTTTGGCTCCAATACGACAGCAACTTTAGGCTACTTCCGTAAACACTGAGCACGCTCGCTGCACGTGACCTCGTCGTGTCCTCCAAGGTGCATGTGGGACACTTTTGGGGTGTTTAAAGTTCACACTGGAGATCACATACAAGTCGCATTTAATTGGAAATGTGAACAATCTCGCAAAAAAATTCGGATTTCACAAAAAAAATCGGAATTGAGCATTAAGCCCTGCAGTCTGAACGTAGCCATAGACACACATTTCTGGCGATCAACTGACACTCTGACTGGTAACCCTGGTCTACTAGTATATACTGTGTCTTTTATTGACCTTTTTCTTGATCTAATCCCAGAATAGTATGTAAATGACTGATATTCACTTGTCCTGGTTTAGTCCAGATGTAGAATTCTTTGGTCCTGGTTAGTCCTAGGTTCGTCCCAATTTTGATGTGGTGAAGGTGCAAGTGAGAGCGTAGCTTAAGTAACTAGCATCCAAGGACATTAGGTGAGGCACAGGGTTTTCAGAATTTAGTACAATTCAGAGCAGTATTGAAAAATCGAATAAAACCCCCACAAATAATGAAACGTATGATTTATAATATGGATATTAGGTCCATGTTCCTACTAGACATCCTCAACATCTTAAACATTAAACCTATTTTACATAATTATCTGAAAAGGTTTTCAAGCTGTTGGACATTTTTGCAACAGAAATGACTTGAAAGTTTGTACAACGGTACTTACTAAATCATCTCTGCTACTAATGCATGCTAGATTATCAAACTACATGATGCCATTTGGTACCCAACAGATGGCAATATTGCTCCTCCTTAGTACATATGGGGCCAGTTACTACAAAAGCCCAGGCCCAGTGAGGTATAGCCGGGGTAAAGAAAAATTCCAAATAAAAAACAACCATCAAATAGGTGCGTGGGTGATGACAACGTGACTAATTGTTGCCATGGTGATCTGCGCTTTGAGATAGTGGTAAAGGAAGTGAGGCATGCATGGGGAATTAAAGAGAGAGACAGGAGGAGGTGTAGGAAGCTATACTAATGTTCCACGAGGGAAAGAAAAGAGGAGAGGTGGCCCTATAATAGCAGGTCAGTTCAATGCCTCTAGTCAATTGTGTGATATAAATACCTTTTCTATTCATTTATTCAAACCGCTGCATGTCCTACGAGACTATCACTTCTCATTCTACAATTATGGCCAAATGGATTTTAGCTGAACGACCCAGAATCACCAAGGTTATACAGCGAGTAAGTCTCCTCTGTACTGCTGGTGTCACAAGTCAGAGATAAAAGGGTCTTTCTTGTTGGAGATTCCCCTGTAGGGAGATGTGGGCCCATTTGAAATGATTACAGACTGAAAGCTGTCGGCTGCCAAGTGTCTTCCCAAATCTGACATGCTCACGTGCTTGTGTGTTTAAAATGAATTCAGCGGCCACCAGAGTGCAAGTAACCCACTGCGCTTTTCCTTCAGTCATCCCCAGTGATTTTGTTTTGATTTTGTTTTGACTTGCGCAGCAGTAGCCATGTTGTCTTGCCAAGTCTGAGGGGTCAAGAGAGAGAGAGGGAGGGAGAGAGAGAGAAAGAGAGAGACGGAGAGGGACGCAGAAGCAGAGAGAGAGGGAGAGAGACAGAGAGGGAGAGAGAGAGGGAGGGAGAGAGAGAGAAAGAGAGAGACGGAGAGGGACGCAGAAGCAGAGAGAGAGGGAGAGAGACAGAGAGGCAGAGGGAGAGAGAGAGGGAGAGAGAAAGAGAGAGAGACAGAGGGATAGAGAGTGAGAGAGACAGAGGCAGAGAGAGAGAGAGAGGGAGAGAGAGAGAAAGAGAGAGATGGAGAGGGACGCAGAAGCAGAGAGAGAGGGAGAGAGACAGAGAGGCAGAGGGGGAGAGAGAGAGGGAGAGAGAAAGAGAGAGAGACAGAGGGATAGAGAGTGAGAGAGACAGAGGCAGAGAGAGAGAGAGAGAGAGAGAGAGAGAGAGAGAAAGAGAGAGACGGAGAGGGACGCAGAAGCAGAGAGAGAGGGAGAGAGACAGAGAGGCAGAGGGGGAGAGAGAGGGAGAGAGAAAGAGAGAGGGGGAGAGACAAAGACAGAGAGGCAGAGGGAGAGGGAGAGGGAGAGAGGGAGAGAGAGAGACAGAGGGATAGAGAGTGAGAGAGACAGAGGCAGAGAGAGAGAGAGGGATAGAGAAAGAGAGAGAGAGGGAGAGAAACAGAGGGAGACAGAGGCAGAGAGAGTGAGAGAGAGGGGGGCAGAAGCAGAGAGAGAGGGATAGAGAGAGGGAGAAACAGAGAGGCAGAGGGAGAGTAAGAGAGACAGAAGCAGAGAGAGAGAGAGAGGGAGACAGAGGGAGAGACAGAAAGAGACTGAAGCAGAGAGAGAGGGATAGACAGAGGGAGAGACAGAGAGGCAGAGGGAGAGTAAGAGAGACAGAAGCAGAGAGAGAGAGAGAGAGAGAGAGAAAGAGAGAGGGAGGGAGACAGAGGAAGAGACAGAAGGAGAGAGAGACAGAGGGAGAGAGTGAGTGAGACAGACGTCTGGAAACTGTTGCGTCAGCTTTTCCCTCTTGTACACTGGGGCGATCAGGAGCGCTATAGTAAACATTTGTTTTCTGTCCTTTTAGACTTACTTTTCAAATATTTCTTTTTATGATAATAAAGATTCTGCATTAGTTAAATGGTTCTCTCTTTAAAATATAAAGGATGCATGTATAATCTAACCACAGTTGTCCTAGGGCAGACTGACAGAAATGTGGCTGCCAATGTTCACCTACAAATGGACAACAACATAACCACTAACTAACGAACCCAACACTGCTCTAAACTTATTCTACTGTGTCTCATTTTGTTTCTGTATTTTAAGTCAGATGTCCTTCCTAGAGCAAGCATCTCCATTAGTTTAGCACTCAAATGAAAATATTATATTATTACTATACTTTTTAACTTCTGTAAATACTTGTATTTTTTTTCTCAAGAAAATGCAAGCACTTGCACGATTTTGGACAAACTGTAAGATCTGTGTCTGTATAGCAATCCTAATTCCATCATAAAATCAGAATCAAAATGCAAATCTCTAATCTCTCCAAAGCAGAAGAACCATGGCAAAGTTGTCCATCTGAGCAGCAGCAGCCTTGTGCTAAAGCCAAATCCCTGCGGTCAAGGACAGCTCTTTAATAAGTCAGATATGGATCACCTCTGGGCCCCTCCTCCCTTCACTGCCATCACATCCCACACACTACACTCAGGCCCTGTTCGGTGGCGGGAGACGCTCCAGAGCTGTGGGTGTCACCATGAGCGCGTCACATGACAGCCTGTACCTGCTGTAGTTTCACTGCGGCTGTGAGATAAGAGTCCTCCTGATAACATGTGCTGGGGATGTGCCAACCACTCCTGCCACTTATAAGAGACAAGATCATGTCTAAGGCTACACCAGAACCTCTTAAAAATGTCAGCTAATGTCAGTGTGTGTGTATCTTTTCATATTTTCATTTCCTGTTTTGTGGGCAAAGACACTTCACCCACCTTGATCATGTATGAAAGTGATGTGTTTATTTTTTATGAATAAATTGAAAATTGTGATAAAAAGGCTATAAAGGCTGACAAATTACCCATATTATGCATTATTTAAATATGCTTTTGAGTACCTCTATTCTGGTATTTCATCATTTAAAACTCAAAATAAAGTATAGCGTATCAAGCAGGCTACACTACCAAAAGTCAGTACAGTGGTACCTCACCTTACGAAATTAATTCGTTCCAGAAGTGGTTTCGTAACGTGAAAAATTTGTAAGTTGAGCAGCTATTTCAATGGAAAAAGCCTGATTCGTTCCAAGGCCCCAATCCAAGTTTTTTTTTAAATAGTGTAACTTTTTTTTTATAGTGTAACATTGTGTTCTGGGTCCTGATTGGTTTCTCAGACTGGATTTAAACTTTTCTCACATTTGTCTCTCGTTTAAACACTCAAACTTTCATAGATTTTCAACAAAATTATTAATAGTGAAGTGTGGGGGGAAGGAGGAGGGGGGAGAAGACTGCGCTCTGACACGTGTGATAGCGCAGCATGACCCGGCGCGGGGCTGACAGCAGGTCTAGACCTGGACTAAACCAGGACTGGACCAGGACTGGACCAGGACTAAACCTGGACTAAACCAGGACTAAACCTGGACTAAACCAGGACTTCTTCTCCTTCAGATTTCTACCTGGGATGTCACAATCATAGAAAAATGAATCCAAAGCAGATTACTGAAACAAGCATGAATGGGTTAGAAAAAAAACATTTTTTTTGAAGAGGGAACATTATAATATTAAAAGCTTTATAAAGCCCTTTTGCATAATATGTGTCCTTTGAAATCGCTGTACCTGATTTGTGTTTTAAAACCATGAAAAATGCGTCATTATAAACAGTTTGCAGTGGTCTAAAGTTCATTTATTCATTTATTTTATGCATTCTGAGAATCGTAATTATTCACTGTGATGAGTTTAGACAGTAAGTGCTTTTTGCATCTCTCAGAGACCAGAGCAGACTTTGCTGTGAAGATAAAGCTGAGAACACTTCCTGATTATCAGACAAAACATTGCTTTCTAATTAGATGCAGATAGCCCACATTGTACATATTTTCACCACAAACGCTGCTTATGCAATACATCTGTACGCAGGCAAAGCAAATTTCACTCAAATACTGTACATTGTATAAGAGCCTTTAATTCTTTGGTTATACCCCCTTGGCGGTACCAGGAAGTATCTTGTGTGGTTACATTCACAGCGTTGGTGGGAGGTTTTGGCACAGGAGTGTAGTTGCAAAGCTCAGACTGTGATGTGTACTGAGAGCTGAGGACACAGACAGCTCCCACGCTCCTGTGATAAATGACAGAGCAGTGACAGCCTCTCATCAGGGGGCATACCGGCAGAATGTGGCACCATCGTCACTCACAGGCACCCATCGGGCCCCTCCGCACAGGCACGTCACACCTCTAGGCAGTGTTTCTCAAACCGTGGTACGTGGACCATCTTAAGTCCTTGTGGTGGTACATGAATCTTTTTTAGTGTTTACTCAAAGGTGGACTGTGCAGCTTTTCTGACGGGGCTCTGTCACCTGCTTGTCTTCATGGAGATGTTGTTGCTTTGTTTATCTTCTACAGTATGGCAGTAAATACATTTATCTTGCATTATTGAAAAACATGCATTCTTACTGTGAGTGGGGGTTGCCCCGCCACAGATCTTATCTGTAACTTGGCCTGGCGGCATTTGTTTCCATGGAGATTGATCCCTTTGATGCCATAATATGGGACATTCCAGGAAATGCAATAATATCTCCATAGAGACAAGCAGGTGACGGACCCTCCACAAGAAAATTTACACAGTGCACCTTTAATTTTGTGTATTCTCTGGACAGAACTATTATGTTTTAGTCCAATTTTAGATCTATTTTAATCCTTGGGTGTCATTTAATAAAGCATGTGTACATAGAAAATGTAATACTAGTGACTTTTGAGGTTAACAGACCCTCCGTTACCTTCTAGTCTCCACGGAGATGTTGTTGCTTTGTCCAGAATGCTCCATATTAAACGTATCTATCTTCATGGAGACAAAAAAGTGACACCACCAAGCCAAGTTACAAGTCTGCTGTGTGGAGAGGTGACCCTGCTCATGTTTTTTAAGCAATAAAAACAGCTGTAACTGGATAGATGTAAGATAGATAAGTTTAATGCCACTGTGGAACATTTCAGGCAAAGCAATAACATCTCTTAGACTTAAATTTTAGACAAACTTTAATGATCCAAAAGGAAAATTACTTACTTACGCATCTCCATGGGGAAAAAAAATCACATAAACGACCCTCTACCAGAAAAGTTACACAATGTTTGCGATCAATGAAAAAACTTGTAGAAATGAGTGTTCTGGTCCAAAAACAGTGAATTAGTGGAAGAGCTGAGGTCAGAGCGGAGACGCTTTTGGCTCCGCTCTGGCTTCAGTTGACTTTATGCTGATGCATTGTCATCCCTCGCTCTGTAATTGCTGCAGTGAGCTTTGTCATTTTGGTCTTAAAATGTCTGTATTAACCTAGTGTACATGATCCTGGTATTTTTATTTAACTGATTTATCTGTAAATAAATTTGTATTTCTAATTTGGAACTCAAATCCAAATTCATTCCAATAACTGCTAGCATCATGAGCTTCATTTGACTTGAGCCTAACACTATGGGCGACGTCACACTCCTTTAGTCCACTTCTTTATACATTCTATGCTCCCACCTAATCCACAATTCATTCTATAAAGTTGCCAAAACCTTTAAGATTTTAAACCAAATTTTGCAACATAACTCCACATTCAAGTTATGAGTCTGAACAGCTAAATGCTCTAAGGCTACATCCACACGGCAACGCAACGCACGTACACATGGTAATGGAACGCTTGCTGAAAACGACGCAATACACATGCCACGCCTCTATGTGCGCTGTAAGGCCGTCCCACTGGACCGCTCTGGACATCCGAAAGTTCTCTCTCCATTCTGCGTCCACGACAACGTCATTCACAAAGTTGTCCCATCAGCTATTTGTTCTTCCAGGTCTCACCCAAAATCTCCTTCTTTTGGCACGTCTAGTAACACGCCGTGGCGGGTTTAAAAGAATCTGGTGCATGTTGTGCTGTAAGCGTCTCTGCTGCTCGCCTAGTTAGTATAACTGCAGTACATTTTCTTTCAATAATGCAAGTAAACTTAGCAGTGACTGCAGCATTGCTACTACTGCTCCTCTGGTGTCCGCCATGGTCGCTGTCTTGTTACGAATGAATGTTGAGCGTGAGGCTGCTATTTGTTCTGGCCATGTGGTTGTGACGTACTGGCCATGTGGTTGTGACGTAGGCGTAAACAAATCCCTTCTACTCATCCAGACGACTCTGCAACGGTAACGTTGCCAGAGTTTTCCACTCTGGAACCCGTTCCCGTTCCCATCGTTTTGGGGTACCCTGAACGCTGGTGCCATGTGGATGCGAGACCGAAATGATAAAAAACTTTATCGGATTCACTCCACAACGTTCCCGTGTAGTCAGGGCGTGAGAGTGGTGCAGCTAGATTTCCTGGTTGTCCTTCACTCTCTTCCTATCTTTTTAGGACAATTTGTATCAAAATCACCTCTCAGCTGGAGCATGTTCTCACTGTGCAGCCTCTGTGTGTGTTGTGTATAGGTGTGCGTATGTGTGTGCGTGCGTTTGTGTGGACCTGTTAGCAAGCATGTCTCTATTTGTGTGTAATTCATATGAGCTGAACCATCCCGTCCTGAGTAAGTCCACCTAACAGCAATCAACCACAGCTTCATTAAAATGTAAATTCCGCCTGCAGCCTCTGGAGGCCCTTTACAGCGCTTCCAAAATAACTTAGTGAAGGAGGGCATGCCGGGACTAAATGTATGATCTAATCTCTCTCTCTCTCTCGCTCTCCTTCTATTTCTTCCTATCTCTCTCGCCCTGACTGATTGGGGGAAGTAGCATTTTGGGAAGAGTTGGCCACTGTTCAAAAGCGGGTTTCTTTCTGTGCCTAGCTTTTCAAGAGCAGCACAAAGCTAATTAGACAGCTGGTGTTGCGCCAATTTCTGTCCCCCAGTCTGTTGTTTACCCACTTTTTGAATAATGCAGATGTTATTGTTGACACTGTACGATGCAGCTACGGACACAAGTGGCCATTTGGTTGATTGTCCCCAGATTTCATGCTTGCTTTTGGGGGGAAGAAGGCATATGTGTCTTCAATGGCAATCCAAAAAGCTAAAATGCCTTTGTGAGAAGAATGACTGCACCGAGCCAAAGTACCATGCTAGACATGCTAGACCAGACTTTTCCAAATTACATTCAAATCGCACAGAAGTTGGACAATGCAAAAAATTTCAATTAAGATTTTGTGCCATTGTTTGTTGTTATAGAAATAGAAGACAAAACCCTAAATTAAAAGTGCACATGACTTTTTATTACTTAGTTTGATGGGATAGTATCGTATAGTCGTATAGTATAGTATAGTATCTCTGCTATATACTGTATAGTTTTGGAAGTGGCAGAAGTGCAAATATACAGGAAGAAACATTCATTTAACAAAATAAAGATGCAGTTCTTTATCTTTGTCTAATTATAACTATTCTGACATTTAGACAAGTTTCACAGTTGTTAACATTATGGTTGGTAGGTAATAGATATGGAATTACCTCTATGTGTATGGCATGTCCAACCAGGAAGTAAAATAATAAACGTCACCAAAATATAAATAAATAAATAAATAAATAAATAAATAAATAAATAAATAAATAAATAAATAAATAATTTAATCTTAAAGCCCCAGTGTGTAAGATTCGTGGCGCATAGGTGGATGGTGCTATTGCACTTTCTGTTTTAGCTACGGCAGACCTCGAGGGTCACCCGGGCGCGCGCACGAGCCGTGGTCCCGCGGCCCTTTTTTTTTTTTTTTCTCATGAAAACACACATTCCTGATCATGTACCATGACACTCTACACATCAAATGAAACCTTACAGTCTCCTCTTTTTGACTATGCAATTCATTTCCCTGCACAACAATCACTCCCCGAGCACATGGGGCTTTTATACGGAAAAGCACAAAACGAGGTTAGCTTACCTTAGAATGCTTTGCACAGGTCAAACTCTGTATTTCACCATAAACTTGCTCTCAATTTGTCCGTAAGGATCCAGCGAATAAAATCCAGTAAAACAATTTAGTCCAAAACACGTGTTAGATCCATTACGACGTCTGATCCGGCAGCATGCTTGTGTTGTTTACCCAAAACCACGAGCCTTGCCGAAGGCGAAGGTGGAGCCCAAATGTCCTTCTGCGGCTCTCGTATTCAAAATGGCTGCCTCTGCATGGGGAAGATCCCCCTTTTATGTGACTATATCTAAGTCCAAAAGAATACTTTGATTTCATGATGGAAGTGAAAAGGCTTGGAAAACAATGTATTTTTGAATGGGTATCTTCAATTTCAGTAATTAACGGGTAAAAATCTTACACACTGTCCCTTTAATGTCATATATGATATGAGCATATCCAAGACATATCCATCCATATCCAAGCAGGTGACAGATCCCCAACCAATAAATGGCACAGTTCCCCTTTAAATTATGGTCAGAATAGTTATTAATGGATTAAAAAAAAAGAAAAACTAGATCAAGTCTATGAAATAGGGAGGGCATATTGTATTAAATCTTTATACCAAATCGATACACAAATGACTGAGGCAGAAAGTTGCTGTGATATATTTTATTTTTCCCTGCCAGGTCTTTCTAAAATATTATATTTTTTATCAGGGTTGTAACTGAAGTGTAATCTGCAAACCTCTCAATCGATTCAGTTTTACGTCTCCTCTGACACTGGTGACTCTAGCCTTTTTCCATGGATTTAGACTAGATCCACACTTATAGGTTTGTGTTTGGGCAAAAGGAACATTTTTGTTTGAGTCTATAAACTACTGACAACATTTCCCCCAAATTCCAAATAAAAATATTATCGTTTAGAGCATTTATTTGAAGAAAATGACAATAACAAAAAAGATACATGTTTTCAGACCTCAAACAATGCAAAGAAACAAGATCAAATTCATTTTAAAACAACATAATACTAATGTTTAGACTTAAGAAGAGTTCAGAAAGCGATATTTGGTGCAATAACCCTTATTTTTAATCACAGCTTTCATGCGTTTTGTCATGCTCTCCACAAGTCTTTCACATTGTTCTTGGGTGACTTTATTCCACTCCTCATTTCATTTCACTTATTTATTTATTCATTTCAAGCAGGTCAACACAAGGAAATAAATACAGGTGACCAATATACAGTCAAATACATTTATTTTTTTTGCTCGAAAAGGAGTGGGAAGAAGAAAACTTAATGAATCCCACCCCTGTCTTCCAAAACATAACTTAAATTATTGATTAGCTTCCTTATCAGTTCAGTTGAAAAAACACAAAAACAAAACAAAGGCAAATTCCATTCTTGTACAAAAAAACCCCCAAAACTTTTGATGAGGGACAATAAATAACACATAGAGTGTTTCTAACAGGAACATTTAAAGTCCGCAACAAGTAAACATACCAGCAATGGTAACACAACTACAATAACACACATACATAATACCAACGATGGTAAGACAACAGCAGCTAAGACAACTCCTGGTGCAAGAACTGAAGTTGCTCAGCTTTGTGTTTGGGTTGGAATTCGACAGACGCTGGAATGGAATGGCTGTGATACATGTAGAGATGCTGATGCTGATTTCAGAAAAAAATGCAGTGGTCTCTTATTTTTTTTCCAGAGCTGTATATACAAGGGGTTGTAAGGAAAACAGAGCAAAGATTAAATAGTGATTGAGATTAGGGTTATCTCATACATAAGGGTGAGTTGTTGTACAGTTGTAAAGAGTATGGTATGTGAATAAATCAAAGCACAACTCCAGGTCTGTTTGTGATGCGGAACAACATTATAACATAGATCAGAAAACAGTGTAATACGGACCCTTTAATATGTCAGAAAAGTTCACAATGTGAGGATTAAGATACAAAACAACACAAACATGTTGTGACTGTGGCATTACCTTCTGTCTGATGACACCAGGAGGCTCTCAGTGGTCACATGTAGTTATTCTGGCTCCGAGTTGTTACACACAGACCACCTCTCCAAAACTGCACACATTAACACTCATATTCACACGCTCTGCTCCTCAATCAACACTTTTCGGAGTGAAGAGGAGGTTTAGAGTGACCAGGAGTAACAGTCCAGCCATAGTCCCAGCTGGTCTGGTCTTTTTCCAAAACATACTCTAGTGAGGAGCGGCTCCACCAACAGGCAGAATGCAGAATAACTGATTTGTGCACTGTGAATTATTATATTAGGCAAAATTAACTCTTGTGAGATTTAAATCCTGTTAGAATGCTGTTACGTCCTCAAAAACATACCTGGAGTTGTGTTTGTAATCCTTTATTATTAATCTGTTTACATTTCCAAAACTCAAAATACTCTGTTGCACCTTGTGATGTCATGCAGTGGGAGTTTTCAAGTTAACGTCTACCTTTTACCTTTAGTTCAGTAGAAACTGGCAATTCCAGGGCTAAAGTTATCCAAATTATTGTAGTGAAGGTGGATTTAAAAAACACAACGGAGCACTTTGTGTATTACAGCATGACATCACAAGGTGGAACAGAGTGTTTTTAGTTTGAGATATGTGCGTGTAAAGTGTGAATGAAACAAAACGCAACTTCAGGTATGTTTGTGATGAAGAAACATTATAACAAAGATTAGAAAATAGTGTAATATGGGCCCTTTAAACAACAGGTAGCAGATTTGAAGATTTTGCTTGTTTACATCAGAAATGTAACCACAAACATATTGTACAGGCCTATGTATTATATATGATGAACTATAGAGCAAAAAATATAAGAAATTAAATCAAAACTGTGATTTGCAGACAGAATTAAAAACAAAATTAAGTTATAATAATGTATCGATTGTAATGATCTGATATTACAGTAAGACTTTGTTGTTCTTGAGCTTAATACAAAGAGGGAAGAGGGAACTACAAACGTAATAAATACCTATTAAAATAAATAAAAATAAAAAGAAATAAATGCATTTAAAAGTTGCCTCAATATTATGGAGTGGCACTTTGGTTGCTATGCCAAGAGTGCTGTTGTTTTGTCCTTGTTGTAGCTAATGGTTATGGCCTGCAAAAGCCCTTTTGTTCAGAAAATAAACAACAAGAAGTGCTCTGGCTTGTTTCCGTACAACAGGAAACTACAGTATAAATCAGCACACTATAATATGCTATATATTATGATGGGATTTATCAATTAAGTATCTACAGACGCTCCTCGACATACGGACATTCAATTTACGAACATTTGGAGTTACGAACAGGGTTGGAAATTTAAAAAAAAAAGTTAAATGTTTGGGCAAAAGTGCTGTACATTTACGTAAGTGAGTTTTTGTATTTAGCGCCTATTCCGACTTCCGAGTACAGTACGTAGTGCGTATTTCCGCCGCTGACGCACAGGCAGGGCGCTGCGCAGCATCCCGCAAGCGTCACGCCCACTCAGTAGAAGTATTCAGAACTTCAACTGAGTGGGTGTACTATGGTGTTACTACGATGCGGTGTTATGAACTTTGTTGTTTTTCTTGCATGTGTACAGTAATCCAATATGGTTGGTGAAAAGCGAAAAGCTTCTAGTGAAGCTTCTGTGAAAAAGCAGCAAGCCATCTCATTTGAAAAGAAGGTGGCGATAATAAAGAAACTTGATGCTGGTGAGAAGATGGTGAATGTGGCACGCGCGTACAACATGAACCGTTCGACAATTGGTATGATATATAAACAAAAGGACCGCATTATGGAGCATGTGAAAAGTGCAGCGGGTATGCAACCCACCATCATGAGCAAGAAGAGAGGGAAACTCATGGAAGAGATGGAGAAACTTCTTGGTATTTGGCTCGAAAATCAGCGGCGGCGGCGTGTTCCTTTGAGCCTTATGCTGATCAGTGAGAAGGCCATATCAATTTTTGATGACCTTAAGGCTAAGGCAGGAGAAAGTGCTGCGGAAGAAACCTTTTCTGCCAGCCATGGCTGGTTTGCACTTTTTAAGAAGAGGGCAAATCTTCATCACGTGTCCGTTAGTGGAGAGGCAGCAGATAAAGCACCTGCCGAACGCTTTCCCCAAGAGCTCAAGGAAAATAGGAGGTAAATAGGCTACACACACACACACACACACAGTCTCACACATACATTCACACACATGCATACTCTCTCGCTCTCTCAGCTGACTGCGTTTGCCTCTGTGTCCCTCTCTTCTTTTTATCTCACCAGTTTTTCATATTTTTAAAAAGCATATTAGTATTATTTAGTGTTATTTATTAGTGTTATTGTGTTATTAGTGATATTAGTGTTATTTAAATGCAGTACAAATCCATATAGATAACTTATACAAGCCTTAAACATGTAATAACGACTTACGAACAAATTCAACTAACGCACGGGTGTCCGGAACATAACTCGTTCATAAGTTGAGGAGCGTCTGTATCTATCTATCTATCTATCTATCTATCTATCCATCTATCTATCTATCTGTCTGTCTGTCTGTCTGTCTGTCTGTCTGTCTGTCTGTCTGTCTGTCTGTTGATTTGTACAGACTAAAGATGACTCAAATCTGAAGTACCTCTCGTTGGAAACATGACGTGAGTCCTGATCTCGTCTGGTGTACTGTCAAATTTATTTCCTGGCATTTGCAACACCCACAACAACATCTGAGCTACTTCTTTTAGGTTAATAGGTTTAACACCAAGTTTTAACACATTAAAACATATCTTTATTACTTTGAGATTCAAATGTTCTGATGCAAACTCACAATAATTACATCTTTTATTGCATATTTAAAACACTTCCCTTTTACATAAATTGTTTAATAAATCTGCTATACACTGTACATACAGTACACACTTACATTGTACATTCACTTCTCACACCCCAGACTACCAGTCGCTCACACAACACCTTCATTCATAAAGTCAAGGTGGGGAAAGTGCCTTGCCAAAGGGCACAATTACAGTATACACTGAACAAAGCTAGGATCAAACTGTCCACTTTTGGGTTGGTAGGAGAATGCCATCCCTTACTGATCATCAACATTCCCTGGGGGTGTGAAGCTAACTGAAAGCACTACTCTGTCTGTTACTCAAATTAGTAAGATAAGATGATTTGTATACTGTTAAAAAGTCTCAGTACACATAAAATTACAGTCAAAATCTAACTGGCATTAGACAACAGTTTTTCAGTTAGGGCATAAATACTCATATTGCTCACAGGCTCCTAAAAATGTGCTGTTTAAATCTAGTTAGTCTTTTTTCTTGAGTTTTCAGACAATCTTAAAACTTTTTTGTCTGTGTGTGTGTTTTTTAACATGTGCATTTTGTAACCATGGTAACTGCTATATGTATCTAGAATGGTGGAGTGTTTAAAACACCCCCAACACAATGTCATTGCAAGGTTTCAATACTCCTATACACATTAACTACAAGAAATAAAGCTGTATTTTTTCCCATCTTATTTTATGTTCAAGTTTGGTGGTCCATCAGCGCTGAAGTGGGAGAAGACGAGTCTACGAGTGACTTTCCTTCTTTCTGATTTATACACACTCTCCCATGATACAAGCCATCTATAAACACAGCCACATTGATCCCAAACAGTGTTGCATAGGAACGTCATGTTAAAGTATGTTTTACCATTACAGATGATAATGATAATGACAAGGACAAATCATTACTCGTCCGCTGTAATCATATTTCAGAGCTGGAGTGGCCGGTGTGTGTGTGCAGGCTGTGTGAGTGACAAACTGTGGAAAGAGGAGTGCGTTCGATTGAAGGAGGACACCACTTGGGAATGATTAAAGTTTGATGAAGCGTGTGTCTCCGTGCAGATAGAAATACTGTTTGCTCTCCGCCCCACTGACACCAAAAGGTGTTTTAAGGTTGTTTCAGAAATAAACCATAAAGATGATAAAGGTGCACTTGGTAACATTTCTAGTATGGGGTCCGCCACCAGCTTGTTTCCATGGAAATATTATTGCTTTGTCCATCTATCAAGAGGCACTATGCTACGTTACATTTCAGATCTGTGGAGAGTCGTCCCTGTTCACAGAGGGAATTATTGTATTTTTCAGCAACGGAAACCATAATGAATAAAGGCTAGATGTATATTTAATGCCATACCATGGAACATTTCAGGCAAAGCAGTAACATCTCCATTGAGACAAGTAGGTAGTGAAGCCTCCAGCTGAAAAGTTGTGCAGTTCCCTTTAAAATGTACAAATGTTTAATCTATTTGGTTAAAACTGTGTAAATTTAACTTGCTTTTCTCCTTTATCTGAATGTTCATGGCATTTAACAGTCCTATAGCCTATATCAAATGTACTCTTGTGAGCTTTTAGCAATCTTGTTACATAATTAAAAACATACCTAAAATTGTATTTTGTTTTATTCACACAAGTTGAGTGAACCTGTGCTATTAGTCTGTCTACATCTCCAAAGCTCAAAATGCTCTGTTACACCTTGTGATGTCATGAAGCGGTAGTTTTCAAGTTAACAGCTCCTTTTTCTGTACTTCAGTACAGACTGGCAATTGTATCAAAAAAGTATCATTAAAGGAAAAGTTACATTTTTTTTTTTTTTTTTTTTACAATTTGAGCCTTATTTCGGTAATAAAACAAGTTGTTTTACTCACCCATAGCACTTTGGTGTCATATGGAGCATTTCCGGAGATGTTTTAGATTAGCGTTAGGCTAACGCCGTTAGCCTAGCGCGACTTATAGCCATAGCTCGGGGCATTCTCCGAGCATGTAATATGCCCCGTGCGGGCTCCAAATAACACAAACTTTAGCACTTTTCAAATCATAGAAGCTCGATGTCTTTAGTCTACGATTTCGTTTGAATCAAAAGTGGCCTGTAATCCGAGATTTATCCATAGTTTACAGCAATGCTTTTCATGTTTGGGTCCCGGGAGCTGAGAGCACACTCCGCGCATGCGCACTGGCGTCCTCATCTACTCGAAACTATGGCTAAATCTCGGATTACAGGCCACTTTTGATTCAAACGAAATCGTAGACTAAAGACATCGAGCTTCTATGATTTGAAAAGTGCTAAAGTTTGTGTTATTTGGAGCCTGCACGGGGCATATTACATGCTCGGGGAATGCCCCGAGCTATGGCTATAAGTCGCGCTAGGCTAACGGCGTTAGCCTAACGCTAATCTAAAACATCTCCGGAAATGCTCCATATGACACCAAAGTGATATGGGTGAGTAAAACAACTTGTTTTATTACCGAAATAAGGCTCAAATTGTAAAAAAAACTTTACTTTTCCTTTAACATTACCCGCTCAAGTTTGGATCCAAGGATTTTCACTCTCTGTTGCCCTTTTCCAGTCTGGATTTGAACAGAATGTAGAAGGGACTGACTTGTCAGGCAATCAACAATTATTACATGCATTCTTTACATTAAACTATTCTTTTTAACACTAGCTATGGCTATATGACAGAGGTTTGTTTGATTGTTTAAGATTACATAGCCAATTCTGCTGCACTGTGTTGTATTTACAAATGTAGCAGTGTCCCCGTTTTGGAAAATCGGGTTAGTATTCACTTGGGTCTTTGCATAATAAAATCCCAGAATAGCAGAATTCAACACATTAAAATGCATATAGTGGCATTATGGATAATCCCTGGATTCATTTTCTCGTTTTTGTCCAGTGACCTTCCAAAAATGGGAGATGCATTTGAATGTCTTGAAGCCCATTACTGTGAATCTAGAATCATAATAATGACTTTCAATCACTGTCCTTTAAACTTGGATCTCTGAAAAGGTTTAAAGAGGGCCGAGATAGAAAGCAAAATGAGGCAGAATCACAGCCCCGGAGGCACCATGTTGATAGAATTACATTAATAAGATAGCTGCTATACGCATCGCTCTTTATCGCCATCGAGAGGCAAATTCATTCACACGGTTTTAATTCAAATCCTACTTAGGCGGCTTTGTGGGAAGTTCAACTAAATTAAAGTGACAGCAATTTT
This sequence comes from Paratrypauchen microcephalus, assembly GCA_036785185.1. NCBI lineage: Eukaryota > Metazoa > Chordata > Actinopteri > Gobiiformes > Gobiidae > Paratrypauchen > Paratrypauchen microcephalus. The sequence continues at coordinate 1,193,637 of JAVJIX010000157.1, read as the reverse complement.
ATAATCCACTCAAGAAACATTCCAGCATTTAAATACAACAGCTGTGTATGCCACAGACTTTGGTTGGACTTGAATTTGAATGCAGGTTTGAGCGGTAAAACGTAACTCGTATGATCTGCAATATTGCCAGGGGTTCAGTGCTATATTGTACTGGGCCTCAGAGGTTGTGAGCTTATCTATCTAGCTCTATCAAGTCCAAAATTAAAAGCTGTATATTAAAATATGCTTTCCTGTAGGGGTGGGACGAGACACAATTTCCACAAGATGAGACGAGATGCAAGATTGGGTCTACAAGAACAAGACAAGAGTCTGACATAATTTCTAATATATACTTAATCATTTTTGGAATTCATTTTCCAATTTTGGCCTCACCATTACATTTTATTTTCCATTTTTAAATATTTCCATTCTAGTACTGCTTTTTGGAAAAGTAAAACATGTCCAAGTAAAATTTGTCCAATCCAAATGTAAACACCTGAGAAAAAATATTTTTCTTATATGTGGCAATTTTGTCTCACAAAATCTTGTATTGTCCTTACTTTCCTGTTATAAGCACCATGCCAAAAAGTGTGGAAAAATATAATGGGAAAAATGCCACGGTGGTAATTAAGCAGTAACTTCCTTAAAGCCCCAGTGTGTAGGATTCGTGGCGCATAGATGGATAGTCGCTATTGCACTTCCTGTTTTAGCTACGGCAGACCTCGAGGGTCACCGGGCGCGCCGTAGCGCCGACAGCTCGCGTACCGGCACAAGAACCGCGCGCCACTACTGTATACATAAAACGTGATCCCCCGTTCACTTTTTTTTTTTCTTTTCGCATGAAAACACACATTCCCGAACGTGTACCATGACACACATCAAATGAAACCTTACAGTCTCCTCTTTTTGACTATGCAATTCATTTCCCGGCACAACAATCTCTCCCCGAGCACATGGGGCTTTTATACGGAAAAGCACAAAACGGAAAAGCACAAAGCTTACCTTTGAAGGCTCTGCCCAGGTCAAACTCAGCATTTCACCATAAGCTTGGTCTGAAATCTGTCTGTAAGGATCCAGCGAATAAAATCCAGTAAAACAATTTAGTCCAAAACACGTGTTAGATCCATTACGACGTCTGATCCGGCAACATGCTTGTCGTTGTTTACCCAAAACCACGAGCCTTGCCGAAGGCGGAGCCCAAATGTCCTTCTGCGGCTCTCGTATTCAAAATGGCTGCTTCTGTATGGGGAAGATCCCCCTTTTATGTGACTATATCTAAGTCCAAAAGAATACTTTGATTTCATGATGGAAGTGAAGAGGCTTGGAAAACAATGTATTTTTGAATGTGTATCTTCAATTTCGGTAATTAACGGGTAAAAATCTTACACACTGTCCCTTTAAGAGCGAGTTCATAGTTGATGTGAAGTGGCTGCATTGACTGTGTCTGGGCTCAGCTCAAGTACCATTCTTCACACAACTGAGAGCACTCTGAGTCCTACCACTGTACTTAAGATAGAGAATGTGACCCCTATAGAAATTCCTATACCATAGTCATATGTAGTTTAATGTGTTTTTATGACAATTTTTTATGATTATCAGATAATTATCTCAAATGCAAATATGACTGAAAAGATGTGGGTGAATCCATTACAGCTCTATAATGACATAAGAATGTAATGTTTATGTTGTTTTCTGTAATGTATTACTTCATATTTTTCCTATTGTTTAATATTCAATCAAAAATACATGTATCACATGGATACATTATCATGGATTCAAACTTGTAATCTCCATGCTGTGAGGCATGCTAACCAAGTGTCCATCACCAAGCTTCCCTATTGCAGAATAATATGTGTATCGACTTGATTTGAGTTCTTCATAGAGAGCATCCTCATCAGCTGCATCACTGTGTGGTATTTCACCTGCACCGTGTTCTGCTGGAAAAAGCTACATCGAGTAGTGAGTGCAGCTGAGAGAATCGTGAGTGTCTCTCTCTCCCCTCCCTGCAGGACATCTACAGCACCCGCCTCACCCGCAAAGCCCTCTGTGATCCCACCCATCCAACTGCCTCTTCAGTCTGCTGCCATCAGGAAGGAGACTCAGGAGCCTCAGGGCAAAGACCAGCAGACTGAAAGACAAGCTGTCAGCCACCAAGCTGTCAGGATGCTGAACTCTCTCCCTGCCCTGCCCTCCCTCCCCCAATGACACTGCTGCTTAAACGACACTTAAAGGACACTGACTCTGCTGCTTAAATGATACAATTTGAGCTTCATTACGCCACACATTGTGTTTTACCTATTTGTATTATATACAAGTTTACTGTACTTTTGCTACGGGTATATGTGATGTTTTAGTCATTGTGTTTATTGTCTTGTTTATCAGATGTTTAATGTGCACTGTGGGCCTAGGGGGCGCTGCAATTTCAAATCCTGTGTGTGCAACCTGTACGTATGGTTTTTGATAATAAAGCTGACTTTGAACTTTGAACTTACATTATCAATCCAGGATGGCTCTCAATGAAAACAATCATCAAAGGCGAAATGTTCAAACAACTCCTTCATGTGTATTAGGCGAGGCTTTTTCAGAAACAAAATAGTCTGGATTAAATGTGTTCTTCAGCATTGCCACGTCGGGTTGTTTTGGTAATTGTGTTTCTGCCCAAAACACAACACTGTCCTGTGACTGAACTGGTGATGACCGAGCCCAAATGCAGATGTGAGAGAGGTTCAAGGTTTTTTCTCACTAATCAAATACCTTTGTGTGTTCAACTGATTTTTAGAAAAGTGTATTCTGAATACCATCATATGAAAGAATAGTCACTCAAAATTAGTCTTCTGAATACGCATTCTCTGTACGTGTATTCAGTTTCTTCCCAACACTGCCTCCAGGCCATACAGTTGATGAGAAATATGTGTATGCAAAACCACAGATGGCACAAAACCTGCATCAGAAGAAATCAGGAGGTAACAACCTAATGACTAAGGCAGCTTCAGTGGAGTATACCCAGCAGGTAAGGTGCAGCGAGAAGAAACAGGTGGTATTTGCAGTTAGCTGCTTGTCTTATTTATTGTGAGGTCCAAACAGAGGAAGCAAGCCAAGAAAGTGGGGACACAAGTTCAAGGGACATAGCACCTACACACTGGTTTTATCTGTTTTTTATTTGTTTCTGTGTTTATCTGTTTTATCTGTTGCATTATATGGTGGGGCAATTTGAGCAGTGAAATTCTTGCAGAAATAAAATTAGAGGAGAGTTTTGAGATCTGAAGAAAGACAAAATGTTTAGGATTACTCAAACACGTCAGAATGTACAGATTTGAGTGCATTCTTTTTTTAATTAAAATATGAAGACTTATATTAAGGTTTATACCAGTAATACAGAAAATTAGGCTCATTTAGAAAGCAATTTGTTAATGAAGTAATCTTTCTAGAAAACATAATATTATTTTTTGTTGTATTTAATGATCACAGACAACACACTCAGAGTAAGCTAAAGATGAGAGAACATTGTTATAACATGATTGAAATCTCAAGTTAAAGGAAAAGTAACGTTTTTTTTTACAATCTGAGCCTTCTTTCGGTAATAAAACAAGTTGTTTTACTCACCCATAGCACTTTGGTGTCATATGAAGCACTTCCAGAGATGTTTTAGATTTGCGGTTAGCCTAGCGCAACTTCTAGCCATAGCTCGGGGCATATAATATATTCCCCAAGCATGTAATATGCCCCGTGCGGGCTCCAAATAGCACAAACTTTAGCACTTTTCAAATCATAGAAGCCCGATATCTTAGTCTACGATTGCGTGTGAAGCAAAAGTGGCCTGTAATCCGAGATTTATCCATAGTTTACAGCTTTGCGTTTCATGTTTGGGTCCCGGGAGCTGAGAGCACAGTCCGCACATGCGCACTGGCCTCCTCATATACTCGAAACTATGGCTAAATCTCGGATTACAGGCCACTTTTGCTTCAAACGAAATCGTAGATTAAGATATCGGGCTTCTATGATTTGAAAAGTGCTAAAGTTTGTGTTATTTGGAGACCGCAAACATGTGCCCCGAGAACTCAAGTTAACGGATACGCTACAACATAACTTCTACGAAACTGCTCAAAATGACACCAAAGTGCTATGGGTGAGTAAAACTACTTGTTTTATTGCCGAAAGAAGGCTCAGATTGTAAAAAAAAACGTTACTTTTCCTTTAATGGTGCACTGTAATGTTTTGCACTGTGCACTTATAAAGGTGCACTGTGTAACCCTTCAGGTGGAGGGTCCGCTACCGGCTTGCCTTAAATTGCATAGTTTGCTTTGGAATATTCCATACTATGACATTAAACCTTTCCATCTTGCATTTATTCAATTACAGGCGATCTCTAAAATACTTTCAAAAACTTGAAAAGCCAGATTTGACCTGTAACTTGGCTTGCTGGCATTACACTTTCACCTCCATGATAGATAGATAAGCTTCAGGGCCGTCGCCCTACGCACAAATACTTTGTTGTGTCCCATCCTGTGCGGTGGAAATCAAGGACGGGAGGGGATTACATGATTCACAAGCATGAATCCCCCTGTGGTGCGTGGCAAGCACTTGGTGCCCTTTGCTGTGTATAATGTGCGTAATAAGGAGCGATTGTACTAATAAGCTTAATGCCATACTGTGGAACATTCCAGCCAAATAACATTCCATCAAGGCAAGCAAGTGACGGGCCCTCCACCAGCAAAGTTACACAGTGCAGTAAAATAAAAAATAAAAAACTTGGTGACTAACTATGCAAAATGGGCTGATATCTGCAATGGGCTTCATTGTCAACAGATTTAATGGATGTGAAAGTCCTGACCATGACGACAAGCCTTGGTCAATCTGAAAAGATGGATCACCTCCATTGAAACACAATCTCTTTGACTGCTGGCCCTACAACTTGTCAACAATGAATCAATGAGGAGGAAAGTCCAACTCAATAGTGGCATACATGCACTGCTATAGGTCTTTATAATGTATGCTGATGTTGATACTGCAAAGCCAATCAATGCTACTATGAATGCTACTTGTGTTTATCCAAACTATATTTAAGTAGTTAGTCCAAGATTTAGGCCTACATGGATTTTAAATAACATACGCTACTTAAAGTGCAGTTTTTCTAATTATTTATTAGGTTTGTGGGTATAGTACTTTTTAAAGTTTTGCATCAGTTAGTACAAGAAGAATCCCTCTACATCAATATCAACATTGAACAGTCCATTAAAAATTATTTACGCACATGGAGAGTATTTTTTCTGTCAGTTAAGACACAAAAATGAACACCAAAATAAAGGGGTTGTCTTTATTTTTTAGCCGAATCCTAACTATTGTATAATTTAGGTTTGCTCATTGGTTCCAGTTATGGAATTACGTCTTAAGTATGTCATATCCAAACAGGAAGTAAAATAATAAACTTTGTAAAATTGTAATGGAATGATGATTTTAGTGATAGGTAGTCATATTATAAAGACTTTGAAATAATTTTGTATGTTTCATCACAAAGGAAAGGCCTATCAGTCTGAATGTGTGACTGCTGAATTTTTAAAGTAACTACTGCCTCCACCAAAGACAGCACAGATAAAAGTTAGCATATCGAGCCAAAGAGAGACTAATTGGTTTCAAAGGGAGCGGATGTCAACTCACAATGTTACGGCAGGCTCTGGCCACAACGCAACCAAAGATCAACGCACACATGACAAATTTGAGAAACGCGTCATTATCTTTGCCTAAAACGTTTTATCATTTTATCAATCTCCAGAGTAGAAGAAGAGGGAAATTAAAGCTTTTAGATATAGTGGAAATATTGTATTTTGCTCCCTGCACAATGAGTTTCAAAGCACTATGCTACAGCTACCCACTCAAAAAATTTGTTTTATGGATATGATTATTTGTGGATTTACTACACTGCACTCGCAAACATTAAATAACTGAAAAGTAAATAAAGTCTAATGTCACTTACCTGTAGAGTGATCAGGATAAGTGATAACCAAGCACATAATATCAGAACTCAGTGTCAAAAGTGTTGTGGCAATACAGCATTTAGCATTTAGGTAGGTCCACCGGGTGAAAGTCAAGTGACTAGGTATGTACAGGGTTATTAGTCCAAATGTAAGTGAAAACACTGAAACAAAATTATCAATAAATAACATATGAACAACAGCTATATAGATTAGTATATCCTAGGGAAATTATGGCTTATACTGTATATAGTGTGAGAATATTGCCTTTTGCTGCAGTCTTTCTCTGTTTATAGAAAGACAGTCCAGCTGGGGTCACAGGTCAGCAAGCAGTAGAAAAGCAATAAACCTTGAGCAATAAAGGATGCATGGGTCAAAAGGAGGATTTGATGAGCTGTTTTCAGACAAAACTACCCCCTCCCTCCCCCTCTCCCCTGCGCAGTGTCTTTTTATGTCCCCCATAATCAGCCGAAGGTATTTTATATTCTTTGTTTAAATTGTGACTCTTTATTTGTGTGCTCGGCTAAGATAAGATCGCGACCCCGTTCTCCTGTCAGTCGTCGCCTACAGCCCTGAAGGGACACAGCAAGCGCCGCTGTCCTTTTGTTGAACGCAGCTCTATTCATAGTTCATGAAAGCACAGTCATCCCTCATGTCTCCTTTCATCTTTAATCCTAAATTTGTCTTCGTGGTTTGATTAAATTACTCTGTGCATCCGGTATTCACCCCTCAGGAATCCAAATGTATGTTTTAATGAATTTTCCACGAAATAAAAGCTGCAACTCCAAAGTTAGATAAGTTATATTGTTTCACATATTACACACTTGGTAGTTTACATGGCCATTAAAAACTCACATAGAATAAACAGATGATCCAATAATTAGGTCTGATTTTTTTGTATGTGCTGCATTTTCACGTGCAAAAGATCATAAAAATATCTGGTGCTGTAAGGTGCCCAGAGGTCCATTTCCAGGTATCTTGAACTGTAAGACCTTAGCTAGAGGATATGACCTGCATGTTTTGGGTTGCTGGTTTCTTGTCAAAACTGCCACATATATAAACAGTCAGAAAGAAATCAGATTACTCACATCAGAAGTAACTCTTAAATGACATCTCAATAATCAGAGCACTCCAGAAATTAGATAATGATCCAGGCCCGGATCTAGACTGCACAGATTGGGGGGGCATAGTGTGGAGTTTCATGTGGAACATTTTTCTTCTAATGCAGGGGTTCTTAACCTTTTTGGCGCTGAGGCCCAGTTTTCCCAGTGCAGAGTGGCTTTGGGCCCATTAAGTATTAACAGTGTATCAGAGGTGGAGGGAGAGGTTGTGAACATATGGGGTTTAGCCCCGGGACGCGGGGGTCCTCCCCCAGAAAACTTTTGATTTCTTAGATGCAATTTCCTGCATTCTAGTGCATTTTAGATAAACCATAGCCTCTCTGGTGTCTTCAGTTGATATCCTACACAGTTCCACGGCCCTCGCAGCCTGCTAGTGCAAAACAGAAAGTTTTTTGCGGCCGAGGCCCTATGGTTAAGAAGCTGTTCTAATGTATGGCTAGCAGAGCATTAACCTATCAAAGGTATGGCCAGGTTATGACTACTAACCAATTACTATGCCCAGCATTCTATATGACATCAGTAAAATTACAAATACCAAATAACCAGGACCTTGGAGTGATGATGAAATAAAAATGAAATGATAAAAAAATTAATTGATCGGGGAAAACATTTGTGGATGTGACTTGTGGAGATGATTCAGACTCCAGAGAATGAGACAGAATAAATGCATGTCCCCTCGCACACTCAGACACATGCACACACACTGAGAACCAGAACACACGGGCCGGACAGCGGGCTGCTTCCACTGCACTACCCGCCCGTGGAGCCTGCTCCGCTGCTGCACATGAGGACGGACCCCAGGTTCACGATGGAGCTGTGAGGGAAAAAAGGAATACTGAGGAATACTGTGAAATACTGTAGAATACTGTAGAATACTTTAGAATACTGTGGGTTTGCGCTTGGATCCCACGGGCAGAGCTGCACACAAAGCCCGGAGTGGAAGAGCACCGTGCAGCGCTCGTGTTCATGCAGACAGTGGGACACAGAGTGTGCTCAGGTAAGCAGCTTGGCAAATCAGAAGTCGTGGAATTTTATCCACTTCTAGATCCGGCCTCGTAATGATCTGATTTTTGCATGTGAAAATGTCCACTGTAAACCTTCAATGAGCCATAATTACATGTAAGAAAGATACGTTTTAGACTACTATATACTCCTTGTAACTGGAGTTAGTGATTATATAACTGTACTGTTATAACTCTGTACTGTTATAACCAGTACTCGAGTTGAGGGGGGATGGGGGGGTGGCATCCCTCCCTGGGGGAAAAAATAGTCAAAATCATCCCTCTTCTAAAACGGGCATCTCTTCTTCCATCCCTTGTGGCATTTTATCAATCAGGCATGAAAATCCCTCACATTTTGGCAAAATTCGCCGTTTTGAAGTCAAAATAGGTGACCTACATGAATCATGGCCAGTTCAAAGAGCCAATCATCGGCCGAACTGCGCTCCGGTTTCCAATCATGTTGCAGCATACCCACCAATCGTGCTCCCGCCAATCGTGACGATTAGCGTTGTTGTGTTTGCGCCTGTTCACCGATCAGCTGTGAGCGAGCCCCGTTAATATGTACGTAAGCTACGTAAGAAGGAACTCTCGCCTCTGCATAATTATGTCGGTTTCCACGCACATACACATGGACACGTGAATTATCAGACAACACCGCAAACTACGGAGCTGACCGTGTTCTTATGGGGTTAGTTATATTATCATATTATTTCTGCATCAAAGGGACATATTAGCTGACAGCAGGGGCCCGGGACTAAACCGGGATTAAACCGGGATTAAACCGGGACTAAACCAGGACTAAACCAGGTCTAAACCAGGTCTAAACCAGGTCTAAACCAGGTCTAAACCAGGACTAAACCAGGACTAAGCCAGGTCTAAACCAGGTCTAAGCCAGGACTAAACCAGGTCTAAATCAGGACTAAACTAGGTCTAAACCAGGACTAAACCGGGACTAAACTGGGACTAAACGAGGACTAAACCAGGACTAAAACAGGACTAAACCAGGTCTAAAGCAGGTCTAAACCAGGACTAAACCAGGACTAAACCAGGTCTAAACCAGGACTAAACCAGGACTAAACCAGGTCTAAACCAGGACTAAACCAGGTCTAAACCAGGACTAAGGTGTGTGTGTATGTGTGTGTGTCCAGAGTGTGTGTGTGTGTGTGTGTGTACATACGTGTGTGATAACATATATCCTGTGTATTATTGAATGATTATATGGACTTTTTGTTTTTTTGTTTTTGTTTGTTTTCTGGGGGAGGCCCCCCCACTGGAAAATATGTCACATAAATGAAAAAAATCACCATCCCCCCTGTTTCATTTTACAACTCGACTACTGTCTGTAACTCAATCTAACAGATAATTGCTAACAAACCAGTGTTTACAAATCAATATCCAATTAAAGTTAACCATAAGAGAAAATTGCACCTGTTTACATTACACATGTTTTAGTGAATGCAATGTGACTTATAATTCCTCTGGTCTTAGTTACTGAAGGTTCTGTACTGTGTAAGTAATTAAAAAAACAAATACAAAATGTCTGCTTAAAGGGATATGCCACCCCCAGGTCAAATTTGGGCATCTCCCCACAGTCCAGAGACTAAAATAAGTGGTGGAAAGCGTTTTCCTGCTCACCCAGCCATTGTCCGAGTCTGTCGCCACTGACCGCCGCGGTATCTGGTGCTCCTCCGCCTTAGACTGGAGTCTAACGTCGCCAGAGAAAGATTTCGGCCAAAAGGAATTAATTTGCTCGATGCGTTTCCCAATTACTTTGTGTGTAGTGCGCATTCATATCGAGTGCAAATAAATGTGCAAATCAACACGGAGAGCTTGCCTTGGTCATTTTGGGTGGGAACTATTTTCCAGTGCGTAAGAATACAGCCGTATCACGCAGTACGCTACCAGGGGAATCCCAGTTACGCACCGGGAAGGGAGTTCCCCTGTTGCACAACGTGGTGCGTGATACGACTGTATTCTTACGCACTGGAAAATAGTTCCCACCCAAAATGACCAAGGCAAGCTCTCCGTGTTGATTTGCACATTTATTTGCACTCGATATGAATGCGCACTACACACAAAGTAATTGGGAAACGCATCGAGCAAATTAATTCCTTTTGGCCGAAATCTTTCTCTGGCTACGTTAGACTCCAGTCTAAGGCGGAGGAGCACCAGTTACCGCGGCGGTCAGTGGCGACAGACTCGGACAATGGCTGGGTGAGCAGGAAAACGCTTTCCACCACTTATTTTAGTCTCTGGACTGTGGGGAGATGCCCAAATTTGACCTGGGGGTGGCATATTCCTTTAATACCAAACTTTAAAGGTCCTATACTAAATTCATTCTTGTGAGTTTTAAGCAAATTTATAATGCTGTTACCTCACAAAAAATACCTGGAGTTGTGTTTTATTTCATTCACACATGTCTGAGTAATCCTAGTTATTAGTCTTCAAAGTTCAAAATGCTCTATTCCACTTTGTGATGTCATAAAGTGGCAGTTTTCAAGTTAACAGCTTGTGAGAAGAAACTCTTACGACCTCGTAGAAGAAATGCAGGAGGCTGAGATGATTCAGTATAGGCACTTTTAATGATCAGCAGAGTATACAGGTATGATCAGTACAGCATTCAACAAGTATCTCTGTCGTCTCCTGTCTTAGGTACAGAATTGTGGACTATTTATCCTACAGACCAGTGGATCATTAACTCACTATCAGAATCCTCAGTCATCTGAACTTTAGTAGGCAACGTGTCATAGTGATACAACACACACAGGCAAAGTCCAGTTTAAAACACCACATCTCTAGTTTTTCTACTGACTCAGCATGAGTCAGCAGTTAGTCAGCAGTTTAATCACTCATAGTTGTCGTAAACCACGTTATATTAATAACTAAAGATTAATAACACAAAAACAGGACATCAGGAGTATCAGCGACCTTAGATGAATTAAACAAACAAAATTATTTCCTCACAAGCTGAAAGTATCCAAATGATTTTAGTGAAGGTGTATGCAGTCTTATCTTCTGTTTGAGAGATAAACACAGCCTAAATATGCAGGATTTGTGTGTTAAACGTGTGAATGAAACAAACAGAACTTCAGGTATGATTCTGATGAGGAAACATTATACTGTAAAATACTAGTAGATCAGCAAAATGGAGTAATATGGGCCTTTTAATGCAATTTTGTAGTTTTGTGGGAGTAATTTCTATTAATCCCTATTCTTGTGTTTCTAAATTCAACACCCAGAAAAGCAGAGACAATCTATTTGTGCTATCTCCTCTCAGTAATGCATTTTACCTATGTCCTATTCAGCACAACTATAGTTTTTCCTGTCCTCCCACATAAATATGTATAACCATATAACAGGCTTTGAAATTGGATTTAGCTGACAAGGTGAAGCTGACTTTCGCTGTGTCAAAGTTTAGTCTCTTACTTTTTTGCAACTCACCTAAAGTTATTGTGCAAGATATTTTAGTCTGTACAAAGAGACATTTCGTTCTCCAAGTAAGTTGTTTCTGTTAAAAGGAGTTAGATATTAGCAGTGGAATTAGGAAGACTGTGCAAGGTTTTGATAAAAAAAAGTGGTGGTCTGTTTGGTCTGATGAACCAAACAAGCTACTGGATGGAAATGATTGAATTTCACAGTACAGCATAAAACTTACCAATCTTGCCTTTATCCAATACAAGTGTTTTTATTATAGATGTGATGTCAGAACACTGGTGAAACTACACACCAAACTCACACAGTTATAAATCAAACAAAAAACCAAAATCAAACAGGAACAAAAACTGGACGTCATCTATTCTATAAAATATGCCCATAACGCGATCAGTCACGTACTTGGAAGACAGAGAGGTTCTATGCCACACCAGATGTGAAATGGATACAACCAACAGACAAAAAGGAGCAATAAAAATCTGCCATGAGAGGAAACCACACAATGGACTGGAACAATGCCAGGATAATTAATTTGATAAGAGATCTGGAAACATGCACCAGCAATTTTAACCAAAGACGCACATTTGACACTTGAGACAAACACCTGGGACTCATGTGAAGCAGGCGTCAGACTGTATGATGATTACAGGAAATGGCCAAAACAAAACAAAGAAGAATACGTTTTTTGAAATGGTATATGACTGTGTTTTGTTTCATTCACACATGTTTGAGTAATCCTTTATTATTCGCCCGGCTAGATCTCCAAAGCTCAGAAGGTGCTGTTCCACCTTGTGATGTCATGAAGTGATAGCTACCTTTTACCTTCACTTCAGCAGAGATTGGCAGTTCCAGAGCTGAAATGATCCAAATGGTACGATGTGTAGGATTGGTGGCGCATTGGTGGATGGTGGGTATTGCAATTCCTGTTCTAGCAACGGCAGACTTCGAGGGTCATAAACAACAGTAATAAGTAGCAGAATCTCCCAGGAACCAGTAGGTGGCGGTATGCGCAAGCAACGCGTAACCCGCCATTAACCCGAAAGTGAAAGTGTGTGAAATCCACGGGCCACTGCCGACAGCTATAAAGAAAACGGCGAAGGCGGAGCCCAAAATACAGTATGTCCTTCTGCGGCTCTCGTAGTTAAAATGGATGCCGCTACATGGGGAAGATCCCCGTTTTATGCAGGTGAAATCCACTATATCTAAGTCCAAAAGAATACTTTGATTTCATGATGGAAGTGAAAAGGCTTGGAAAACACTGTATTTTTGAATGGGTATCTTCAATTTTGGTAATTAACGGGTAAAAATCTTACACAGTGTACCTTTAAGGTGTATGGAGTGTAAAAACATGGTGGAGCACTTCCTTTAGTACCACATGACATCACAAGGTGGAATGAGGCATTTTCTGTTGGAGAGAAGAACTCAGTCCATATATGTGTTTACAAAACAGCTGAGTTCACACATGCGCACTGTCCTCTCTGATGACGTCATCAAATGAAACTATAGCTGGATATCGGGTTTCAGGCCGTTTTGGAATCCACTAAAAGTCTACCCTGACACAGCGATCTTCTGTGATTTGAAAAGTGCTAAAGTTTGTGTTATTTGGACACCGCAAAGTAATGCCCCGAGCACTCACGCTAACGGATACGGGATCATTAGTAGAACAGAACGGCTCAACATAAGTTCTGCGATACTGCTCCAATTGACACCAAACTGCTATGGGTGAGTAAAACTACTTGTTTTATTGCCGAAAGAAGGCTCAGATTGTAAAAAAAAACGTTAATTTTCCTTTAAACATGGGTGAATGAAACACAACGTTATAACACAGAGCAGAAAATAGAAATGTATTGCCGCTAAGGGCTTGACCACCCAGCAGGTATTGTGGATCACCAGAGAACTACAGTCAGCAGACTTTAGTTTCAATGATTTTATTATAATAAAGTTATTTTAGTTAAAATGGAGAATGATTTAAATGTCACAAGGTTGAGAAAGTTTGATTTAGCTTTGTAAGGGCTTGTTCAGAGGTCCGGGCATTTGGTTGGGCTAAGGTGGCTTCATGGTTTGCAGTCAACAGCTGGCACACTACTGTAATACTGTCCCCAGTGTGCCCCAGTTTTTCCCACAGATCGCCCGACTGGTCTTAGGACTGCCTGGCAGACCTTGGCTGGAAAGAGAGACAAAAGAGTATGAGAGAGCGTCTTGGTAACAGATATTTAGTCAAAACAATAAAATTAATGCTAGTTAAACATTCAATTTAGCATTTGCATCTCTTTAACATTTACCGTGAGTCCTATAGGTGCAATGTGGTCAACTGCGTCCTACTGACCTGGACAGGGTAGGGTGAGAGAGAGTGAGGGAGAAGGTTCACAGGATTTTTAAACAATAAGCACAGCCCCCTTTCAGCTGCCAATTACAGCTTGCCATTGACCCACACCAACACAGACAAAACTCACACAAGGAAAAACCATACCCATTTAAAGTGGCAACAACAACAACAACAACAACAACAGGAACAATACTCTATTACCCCTGTTACAGAAATATGGGCCCTTTAATGGTGAATCAATACGTGAATCAATGAAAACCAAATCCCGGATGTGTTTTTAAAGAGGACACATTAAAAGAACACTCAAACACTGTATTTTGCAAACCAGAAGACCTTTTCATTATCATTATGAGTTACTGCTTGTAGAACAATAATGGCCACTCACTAAAGAAGTCTCGTTTCTCATTGTTAGCAAACCCAGCAATATAATCCCTGTACAATTCTCAGAGCCACTAAATCCTGCTTAAAACTCAGCCAAATGTCTTTATGTCTTTGTTGCACCTTTGTTTACGTTTACCTACGAGCATGTACAGTATCTGCAGCCCCACAGTATTTAGCTAGAGGAGCTGTCAGCCGGTTGAATAAGGCCAGTCACTCTGAAGGAGGCACTGAAGGGGGCATTCATCACATACTTCCACTGTTTACACCTGCCTCTGCTGTGGAGACTAACTGGGCCATCCCACACCACATCTGTCTCTGTCCTCTCCCTGGGCTCCATCCAGGACTCTGTGTGCGATGTGAGGGGGGACAGTGGGACATACGTATGCAAAACAACACCTCTAAAGACTTCAGTTTAGGAGAAGGCCTAGCCCAGTCTTCAGCTAAAAAATTCTTCTTGTAGTTATACCACAATTTTCCAGCTTTAAACACACTAAACATATTATGTCATATTACGCTATTTTCTGATCTATGTTATAATGTTTCCTCATCATAAACACACCTGGAGTTTTGTTTTGTTTCATTCACACATGTATAACACACAAACTCTCTATTCTAACTTACGATGTGGTAATACAGGAAGTGCTCCACTGTGTTTTTAAACTCCAAACAGCTTCACTGCAAATCATATGGATGATTTCAGCCCAGGAATTTCCACTCTCTACTGAATTAAGGGTAAAAGGTAGTTGTTTACATGATATCACAAGGTGGAACAGAGCATTTTGAGCTTTGGAGATGTAGACACACTAATCATTACTCAAACGTGTGTGAATGAAACAAATGTGTTTGATGAGGTAACAGCATTATAACATGACTTAAAGCTCACGAGAGTCCATTTTGCGTCCTTTAAATATGCCTACATTAAGGAAACAACTGCTGGATGCAAGGAATACATTAGTAAAGTGAGGAATACATATGTAAATGGCAAACTAGTTATATTTTCCACAATTTTAAAACAGTACAACTCTGTCTTGTGCGGGATATTTATTTTTCAAGCAATTCACTGTGCAAAAAGTGTTCTGAAGCTAGTAATCTTTCTATTCTCACCATGGAGCCTGCACCGTCACAACTGAGACAGACATCTTTACATCACTTCTTGTGCTTTCTCAGACCTCTCTCAAGACTTCTGTTGGGGGCCACACAAAAACACCTAATGCTTCCTTGTATTGGTTCCCCATGGTGGCACATTTATGGCTAAACAAACCTAGCAGCCCTTAAATCAAACCCCACCACTTTCTCAGAGGTACATTTTGAAACATTATGTCACCATTTATGGTTGACTTGAGCTTGACCTAACCTTTGGGTTGTGGAGTATGACCTGGTCCATCCACTGACTACAAACAGCGGGGGTCGACTCGTGCTGCTCGGTCCGGTTAGATCTTGGCACTACTGCATGGCTTAATTTGCAGCTAATATGACAGCTGTGTTGTAATCATGATAAAGGGCTGCCAGTGAAGCATGTAGACCGCCAGTCTCACCTTGGTGCTCAAAGCGCTGGCCCTTTCACAACGGTGCTGCATCAACCGTAATTGCCTAACCCGCTCCTGACAAGGCCACTCAGAGGAATTGGGCCTTCCTGCTCTCTGCACCCCACTGGTCTTTTTGGTGTGTGGAAGTGCTGGCTGCGTTGGATTTCCTTATGAAGGGAATGAGATAGGCTTTATTAGTAAGATCTATCAGAAGATACTAAAAGTCCTTTATATTTTCTTGCCTCTCAGCCCAGACCTTGATATTACACTCTTATCTCTACAGTCTGTGCTATGGACCACGAAAAAATAAAAAAAAAACAGCTCTCTGCTCCTCTCTCGCATGCTGCACACATTCACGGCTTTATCGATTTCCTTTAAAATTGTATTTGCCGAAAACAGGAAGAATGTGGGCTCTAATATTTCCTCCTCTCTGCAACACCTGGTCTGGGGTTGCTATGGGAACACGCAGCCTGGCGCTGTTTGATGTGTGCACGCTCTTTGCAAATGGCTTTGATCCTTGGCGCACTGACAGACTCTCCACAGAGTTGCCTTCCCGTGGTAGTTTTGGCACCTCATCAAAATCCAGGCTGACTAAAATTTATCTGAAGGCTCCCATTTGAAATGCAATACCTGCTTTGTTAAGCTAAGCACAAGAAGGAAGCTGCCCAGAAAACTTCTAATAAAAACTCTTTTCATTAGAAGTTCTACAGCACCAAAGCAACAGAGTCACTGCAGGTTACTGTGAGGAGGACATGGGGAACAGGGTCAGCTTCAGAAAGGATGTCTCAATTGAGCTAAAATAGGTTAGGTTCTATACTTGGGACACCAGGTCAGACAGAGTTCATTAGTCTGAGGGTAAAACAAATGAGTAGCAGTAAGTTAATTTAAGTGGGACTAAACATCTAAACTCTGCCCAAAACCACAGTCAAAACAGGCTGAAGGGGAGCAAGGTACAGGGTTGGGACCAATCAGCATTACTTGCCACTACTTCCCATCCAGTGCCATGACACTATCTTTTTAAGATGTTTTCAAGCCAACAAGATTCCCTATGTTTCTTCTATTTTGGTTGGGAACTGGGTCAACCAACTCTGACTCCACCAGACAAAGGGAAGTAAATACATATAGAATCACTGACACAGGGGCTAAGAAGTGAAAAAAAAAAGGGTCAGCTGTAGCATACAACATGATGTTCACATGCTGAGCACTCACTGGAGCAGATGTGATGAGTTTCTTCTATTACTTCTCCACACAGTTGACTGACAAAGGAACCAGGCCATTTTACTGCTTCATAAAACCCACACAATCATCTGTTATGGAGACAATGGTTTAACATGTATTCATATTCGAAGTGAAACTTGTTTGGATGTGTCTTCAGAAAAGGCATAAAAACAAGGCGGCAAGCTCAATGTTTTTTACCATGTGCAATCCTGCAGTAAGTCTGATGTTGTTTGTTTTTGATGTGATAGCTGTCAGACAAAGGAAAATGGCAAAAGGAACTAAAGGGTAACTTTTCATCTGTGAAAACAATTCAAGAAGAACCAAGGACAGGCACAGAGCCTTTTAATATAGACCAATGTTAAAAACTACGAGCCTAACATCATTGGACTGGTAAGAAAGCTGGAAAAGGACACAAGAAATCTAGCCGAGAAGAGGATACAAATTAGCTGAGATAGTTTCAGAAGGATTTCAGTGTAGTGAGCTCCTCCCTGCAGCTAGATATAAACAGGGACTAACCAGCACTAGAACCAGAACTGAAGAAGTTCTTCGGATGAGCGACGAAACGTCTTCAACCAAACAAACTTGGTCCAGTTGACAAATTAAACTTCTCCTTTTATCATAGACCAATGTTCACAAACATTTCACACTAAGTACCATTTGGCTTTCCATGTTCTACCAGAACTAAACTTGACTTTATGAGGCCTAAATTACAGCTATACCATGTCTAAAATGAGTCATGGATAAAGTAGTTCTAAATAATTATCAACCCAAAAGATGACAAAATTATTAGATTTGTATCTAATAAACAAATACTCAAGCTGCAGAGAACCCTGTGTACCACCAGAAGTACACTAACACTGACATAGACTCACACTGCAGCATCCACATTCAGGTGAGGCTCTCCTGCAGCCAAACACATAACTCTGAAATGAATCATCCCTGTAGCATTTACACAGAGTGGTTCACAGGGCTTGGATTAGTGGTAGAGGAAGAGGCAATGATAGAGAAAGAGCAGAGATGGGCTATGCCAGCGCACCGAAGAATGTGTAGCGTTATTACAGGTTTGATTATTGAGTTCCACAGGGCAATTGGCCCAAATGAGGGCTGACAGCTTTGGAGGGCAGCAAACAGCTGGAGAGCCCCTCTGTGCCAGCAGCCATATTAAGAGCATCTCTCTCCCAGGTGCAACACTGCAATGATCTGTGATTAAGGCTGAGCTAATGAACAGCTGATGATGCTAATCACACACTTCCTCCAAATGCAACTCGTACAGTTTAAAATGAAAACTACTGGAGCCTTCCACGGAATCAAAGCGTCTTTAACCCATATATGGAAACAATATCATTACACATGTGTACTGGTGGAGAGCTAGACAACATAAATCAACCAGTGCAAGAATCCATTCTCAGAGGAATAAGCTCAGCTAAAGGTACATAACACACTACAATTCAGATCTTTTACCTCATGTTCAAATGCATTTATTGCAAAACTAAGTCAAATCATGGGGGAAATGCTTTGACATAATATCTCCTTTTTAGTACATTATGTATGAGCAATCACTCACCATAACTAAAGAAGATTTGGCCCGATCTGCCGCTCAACGTGGGCGTCTGGACCCCAGAGCACCTTGTAATTGCATTTTATAATGGTTATTTCTAACTATTTTGGCTCTCCTTATGTGGCTCGGAGATAATGGAAATGCGCACACAGGAGAGGAGATAAGCTGGTTAAGTCAGACGTGAGCCCTCAACCTAAAACTCTGACTTTGATGTTCCGAGTGGCAGCTGAGTGCTCACTGATAGTAGCAGTGAGTTTCATTCATCTTTGGCCTGTCACCTGTTGTGTTGACAGTAAACAAAAGTGAATGATGAAACCCTACATTCAATTATGTGTCAGCAGCTGCCACCGAGGCTAGTTAGACTGTTTGAGCCACTAATCCTGTAAAAGTCTGTTGAGATGCTCCACTGTTCTGTGTGCTGTCTCACTCATGCTGACAAATGAGACTGTGTGGTTCAGTTAGGAGCATTTGACAATAGTACTGAAGGAATTAGATTTGAGAATTTTGTTTAAGCAATTGTACTGTGACAGTGCACATATTTAAAGGCCTTGTAAACATTTTTTTTTCCCCCAGCAACAATTTTGAATTTCCAGGAAAGAAATTGGTTTATTACAATTATTACAATAGAATGAAAAAATGCTTTTCTTACAGCCTTACACTAAAATTATAATTTAGTGTATGTAATAAAGCTGTAGATAAGATGAAAAGCCATTGTGAGGTCAACATTTCAGTATTATTTGTCCAGTAAATCTAAAACTCATGATTTTGTGTATTGGGCTGTTCCGCAGCTCTTTTGATGACTTGTTGATTTGGCAAATGCATCTCTATTGACATTTTGCTATGAAAATGGTGAATTTTGCCAATAATGGCTGCTTTTAGAGCTCTATACTTAAAAGGTTTGCAGACATCAAAAAGGAATAAAAACAACATGTAACCAACATAGTGATCCCCTGTTTTGAATAATGGCCTTTATTTGTGAATTTCTTCACATGTACTAGATATATAAAGGACTCAAATTTTAGCCTGTCAGCCCATCCATACATTACAAACACAATACAATACGACAGGGGGAGACTGGACACTGACCGGACTGGAAAGCAGGTAGCAAATAGGAATAATGCATCTTAACATGAGGATAGGGGGGAGGAGTAAAAAAAAGAACTGCCTCCAGACCATGCTCCTTTCAGGGCATAGTATATAGTATGAGTACACAAAACACACAAAACAAACACAGTACAAGCATTTCACAGGACTAGCAACAGGGTAGGGGAGGGGTGTGGAGCTAACCTAATGTAGGCAAGCAGCCATCTGGACCCTGGCACTGGATACAACAGACCCGCACACCAGGCCAGGGGTGCAAAACTGCAAGGGGCTGGGTACGCTACTGTAATCTCCGGGCGAGTTGACTCCAGTTGGTCTTGGCCGTGCCCAGTCCTGGCTTGGGGAAACCACTAGATAAGATTGGGTTTGTTTGGGTTTAGAGCAAGCAGCTGCATCCAATTTCAACACTGCTCTCTTTGTCCATATTGGTCTTAATGTCTTCCCATCTGTCTATGCAAAGCTTCCAGTCTGTCTGAGATGTAATCAATGTAGCAATTTTAGAGCTACACTTCCATCCAGCCTACGAACGATGATCGCAAACCTTTCCGTGATGTTTTCCAAAATGCAGTACGGCTCACGGTTACAGTTTGAGTACCGTCAGCCTTGCTCATTGTATCAATCAATCCGGGCAACCAAGTGGGGCTTTGAACAGCTGCCTCAGTAATCCGATTTTTCCAAAAAGACAGGGCCATGCCTAATCCAGTCAGCAAAAGTCCTGTAATCATGGTTCTGAATAGGTAAATGTCTTCTATGTCTTCCACAGAAAGAGCTGCCAGACGCACCACGCGCCACTGGTCCCAACCATCCATAGTCTGTCCCGCAGTGAAAGTTCCAGCAGGGCACACAAGTTCGCCTGATCCTGCGCTTCTCTTTGAAAAAATAATGCCAATTGAGTTGAGAGACCAATTTATCAAATCCATAGTTAATTTAGTTTTGGAGAGCAGAGCGGAGAGAGTTTCCTAAAAGTATAAGACACGAGACACTAGACGACGCAAGCCAAAGAAGCAAAGCAGGGAAGATAAGGGGCAGGAGAGGAAAGAAAAAGCGTCCACCCTCGCCAAGAGCCAAAAGAGGGGTCTTGTTGATTCTCCGTGGTCTTTGAATGGACTTGGTCTCCAGTACAGTCAACCACAGACAGTGAGACAGGGAGCTGGACATTCAGCCATGTAATATTCATTGTCAAAACACACATGGCTAGTTTTAGAAACACAATGCTATGTTACGGTAAGCTCTTGAGTGGAGGAGGAATGTACAAAACCCGTGTCAGTCTTTGATATCTGCTTTGTGCATAACCTTTGCCTCAGTCTTTAACCTGTCACGACCACTACAAAGGAGTTCTGGGAGTCCCTACTCAAGCTGCATGATTCAGACACCATCTTCTGTTCTCTGAAAGCCCCAGTCTTTCTTCTACCTACTCCTCTAAATACAGGATAAATTATGTGTGCACAGAGTATTAATCTTCCTGACATCAAGCGTGTGCATACTTCCTCGGAAAAATGATATCATCCTGTTCCAAACTACAGTAGACAATGCCACAAAACAAAACACTGTAGCTGTAATTTTAGACAAGCAATCAATAGTTATGAACCCACTTAATCTTGCAGAGCTTATCTGTCACATCAACTGGAGAGCACCAACAAAATAAGTTTGCAGTGATGACTCAGAGTTTATTTTCCTTCACACAGGATATGCTCTTGCTTTGTAAAACAATGCAAGCCCCACGTTAGCTGTCACACGTCACTGTGGCTATGTCGTGTTCAGAGAGGAAAGGAAGAAATAGTCTGTGCCTCCAGCTACAAAGAAGAAATCTAAATTTAAGCATAAAACAGGTGGCTGTAGCTGTGACGACACCATGCCATGAATCTAATGGCTTTAAGAGCATGTCAATTAGTTTGGTATCCTTGGACAACCTTATCTTTGAGCGCCAGTCGCCATGGTGATGTTAAGCAAAATGATGTTTTGTCAAAACCAGAAGAGAGGAAAATCCAGGGCACTTAAGTATTTATCTACATTTAGTTGAAAAGGGACATTAGTTAGAGTTGTAATATTTGTGAAATAGCAGTAATCATTATAGTAGGTTTCCACAAAATCTTTAAATCTACTTATTAAATGTGCATTTTGTAACTTTTCTAATGGAGAGTCTGTCAAATGCTTTGTCTGGAATGTTTCATAGTATGGCATTACATTACATTTCTATCTTCATGGAGATCAAATCCAGACCAGTTTTAAAGTGATACTCCGGGATTTTTGACATAGGGTCCAATTTTCTAGTTAGCCAGCGTGTAGGATATGTGTAGAGAAAGTTATTTTGCGATTTCATGCAGTCTTTGTAAAATCTGAGTTGGCTGTTGCTAAGCTAGCGAAAGTGAACGTCCTGCAGCTAGCCAGCCACTAAAATAGACATACCCAGTACAAAACAAACACCCAAACAAATCAGTTATTATGCCAGGGTATCGATGTACATATCTGTGTTGATAGAATGATTAAGGAAGTAAACCAAGCATGTATTCCTTTGATCATCATCAGCAATTCGTACTTCCTCATTGAAAGCTTGACAGCCGCGGATTGATATCACCCGCATGTCCCAATCCGACCGGCTCTAATAGTTTGTTTACTAGCAACCTCGCAACTGTAAAAGTGAGCACACGGAGCCTGTTCAAAGTATGGCAATGTTTGGCGAGCCCGATTATTTTGATGAGGAGGAAGAGCAGTTGCATTTTTCCAGTGAACCATACTTGTATGAGCCGGAGTATACGGACGAAGAATTGAAAGAGATGGATTTACAAAGAGCAAGAGAACAAGAGAGCGCGTCTGCAAATGCAGCCGCCGCCGAAGCTGCAGCAGAAAGCCGGGACAGAAGAACCGGGGATTGGTGGTGTCAGTGCCGAAATTGCGAAGTTATGGAGAACGAGGATGAATGTTTTTGCTGCAGGGAGTGGGACTTAGTTATCCCACAAATGCAAGAGCTGGAGCTAAATACTTTGTTTCGAAGTATAGATGTGTCTGGTGGCCATAGCACTTCCAATGATGTCTGCATAACAGAGCACCAGGACTTCTTGCCCCATCTCAATCGTGGCGTACTGGAGACATTCTTCTGCGTCGAAAAGATAAATTGGAAGAAACGACCTAGACCTGCTGGACCTAATGGCCAGTTATCAATGCGGTAAGTGGTGTGCCAGAAAAAAATGTTGAATGTAGGAGCGTTTGGCCAGTTGCAAAATCAGTGAGATGATTATACCCACATCTTCTAAGTTAGGCCTCCTGTTTCTGTTACTCACCAACGTGTGTAATGCATGCCTCCAGTCTCTACTCTTTGTAATAATGACAACTGCTGCTGATGAATTGACGAGGGAGAAGTAAAATTCCGCCGCTGCTTAGAAACTAGTCCCCCAATGTGCGTCAATTAAGTCGTTTGAAGCAAGGTCCGTTTCGTTCAAAATCTTATTATATCAACACAGATATTTAAATCGATACCCTGGCATAATAACTGATTTGTTTGGGTGTTTGTTTTGTACTGGGTATGTCTATTTTAGTGGCTGGCTAGCTGCAGGACGTTCACTTTCGCTAGCTTAGCAACAGCCAACTCAGATTTTACAAAGACTGCATGAAATCGCAAAATAACTTTCTCTACACATATCCTACACGCTGGCTAACTAGAAAATTGGACCCTATGTCAAAAATCCCGGAGTATCACTTTAAGGTATTTTTGAGTTACAAATCTACCTGTAATTGATTAGATGTAAGGTAGAGCTGTTTAATGTCATACTGTGGAACATTCCAGGCAGAGCAATGACATATCCATAGAAACAAGCAGGTGAGGGACTCTCCAACCAAAGAATTTCCCAGTACACCTTTAAATGAAGTGGTTATAATTAAATGGCTCATTAAAAACTTATGTGTAAATAATATGTACCTAATATGTAACCCAACAGAAAAAACACGGTAAAACAAAGGTTCTTTCCGGAGCTTGTGGACTTGGCTATCCTGTTACATATTTAGGTGCTGTACCTCGTTTGAGCTTAAAAAAAAAAAAAAAAAAAGATTAAAGATACAAATGGCTGTCTGGAGCTCACTCATGCATGTTTTATTGGCTGTCTGTCTGGACTGATCTATGGGACTCTGAAAATGACCCGAAGAAGACTTAAATGAAATGGTTCACCAGGTTACAAAAAGACAGTTCAAAAAACGTTCTCATAAAAGTTATCAAAATTAATAATGCACTGTCTTCTGAATGTTAAACAAAAGATGTAGATTCCCTCAGTCGTCCAGGTAGAATCCATGGCAAAAGGGGAAATTAAATTTGTCAACTGGACAAAAGCTTATTTGGTCGACCAGTTGACAAATTTAATTTCTCCTTTTGCCATGCTTTTAAGCAGACCATTACATCTATAACTGCAGGTTAAAAAGATGTCCCTTTCTGATTAATAACAATATAGGAAAACCCTCCCCTTCAGCATTCATAATGCACAAATAGTTTCCTATGTGCCCACTGTGTAGCTTCTCTCCATGGACATGTTACCTGGAATTTTCCACGGTATGACATTACACTTATTTATCTCTACAGCCAGTAAATGCAAGATGGATACATTTAAGCTATACTGGCACTTTCCAACCAAAACATCTCCATGACGACAAGCAAATGGCAGACCCTCCACAAAAAAAGTTACACAGTGCACCTTTTGATTTTGGTTCAGTAACTAATTAATAATTTTAAAAACTTAATGTTTTTAAAAGAAATGTAAACTGTAGGACTACTGGGGAAATCACTGTAAGCTAGCTAGATCTCTTGCAACAATGAAGCCATAGACAACGTTGGTTCAATATTGTACTCAAATAAAAGTATAATAAGTGACTAAACATAGCCTGTAAAGTTATAGAAACAAAGTTATTGTACATTGTTAGCTCCCAAACTTTCCTCTTGTACTTTCCTCTGAACTTGACTAGAACCTTGTCTGTCACCCAATGAGGAAAAACATCTTCATATGACAGTATTTAAAGTTCTGAGTGAAAGAAAGTACAAGCGAAAAAAGTGAAAAATATGTTTGCTTGTTTTTTTAATCACTGTTTAATTTATAGAATGTACGAAACCTTTTCAACAAAACAAAATTCAACTCAAATGATAAAAGCTTACAAAACGTGAATAGAGACCGAGCACATTTTGAACAGGTCTAAGAAAAAATAAAAATGTCTATTACACTTTTGAAACCGCAGAGGTAGTGTCAAAATGCAAAGGCAAAATAGCCATTTGAAATCTTTCTTTTTCAGATATTTTTCATATTTAGTGGGTGGTTCAAAGTGGTTCCAAATTGAAACACATTACGTTATTTCTCTCCAGGCCCAGAATGTGGAGCAACTGAAAGGGCATCCATTGCAAAAAGGGTGATCAGACATTTTCTATCTAAAACTCTCATGAGTGAAGATATTAAAGGTGCACTAATGTATGTCATTGCTCTGCCTGAAATGTTCCACACTATGACATTAAACAGCTACATTTCTTTAATTACAGTTGTTTTATAGCTCAAAAATACCTAGAAAAACGTTTGACTGTGAGCGAGGTCGCCTCTCCAAAGATCTCACCTGTAACTTGGTCTGGTTTGGTCTCCATGAAGATTGAAAGGTTTAATACCACACTGTGAAACATTCCAGACAAAGCAATAAAAACTCCACAGAGAAAAGCATTTGATGAACCCTCCACCAGAAAAGTTACACAATACACCTAACCCTAACCCTAAAAATTAACAATAGTACTTTGCAGAATTGAACAACACACACTGCAGTGACTATTTGTTACATTGTGAAGTCTTTGTTATTCTAGAAGTGTACAGAGTGTTATGGTCAAAAAACCCACTTCAAAGTGCTTTTGTTTTCTTCGTAGGAGCTTTGTAGGATTGCATCAAGACAATCTGTGTTTAGGTGCCGCATTCACAGTGCGCTCCTCTGCGTGCACACCTATAATCTTTTCACAATTTGCATTTCAAAGGTTGTATTTATTTAAAGACCCGACAGCACGCAGATGCACCCAGCAGGGGAACACCAGTGTTTAGCCTCGCACCAATCACAAACACTGAACCTTTAAAAGAGGCATAAGGTTACAGTGGAAATAAAGGAGCATCGAATCAAGATTATAGGCCTGTGTCTAAGGAGATCTGATTGACTAATGAAGGGAGAGAGGAATTACTATGATTTAGCTTGTAGAAAGATTGCTGAGCTCCAAGGACCGAAGCAGTGATGGAACCCAAAGGAGTTGATGGATTGGGTGCTTGGGCCCGGAGTGAAGTGCACCATTTGTAAAGAGGCCGAGCACAGACGGCCATGATGGTACAAACTCTCCTAATAATCCTTGAGACCTGGGACATGCTGGCTACTAGACTTTTAATGACATTGAACAGAGAGTAACTTTAATTCTTGCTAAATAGCCACTTTTATGCAGTACATTATATTTTATTTACATACACTCAACAAAAATATAAACGCAACACTTTTGTTTTTGCTCCCATTTTTCATGAGATGGACTTAAAGATCTAAAATTCATTCCAGATACACAATATTACCATTTCTCTCAAACATTGTTCACAAATCTGTCTAAATGTGTGATAGTGAGCACTTCTGCTTTGCTGAGATAATCCACCCCACCTCACAGGTGCGCCACATCAAGATGCTGATCTGACATCATGATTAGTGCACAGGTGTGCCTTATACTGCCCCCAATAAAAGGCCACTCTGAAATGTGCAGTTTTGTGTCACAGCAAAATGCCACAGATGTCACAAGCATTGAGGGAGCGTGCAATTGGCATGCTGACAGCAGGAATGTCAACCAGATCTGTTGCTCGTGCATTGAATGTTCATTTCTCCACCATAAGCCGTCTCCAAAGGTGTTTCAGAGAATATGGCAGTACATCCAACCGGCCTCACAACCGCAGACCACTTGTAACCACACCAGCCCAGGACCTCCACATCCAGCAGGTTCACCTCCAAGATCGTCTGAGACCAGCCACTCGGACAGCTGCTGAAACAATTGGTTTGCATAACCAAACAATTTCTGCACAAACTGTCAGAAACCGTCTCAGGGAAGCTCAACTGCATGCTCGTCGTCCTCATCGGGGTCTTAACCTGACTCCAGATCGTCGCCGTAACAGACTTGAGTGGGCAAATGCTCACATTCGATGGCGTCTGGCACGTTGGAGAGGTGTTCTCTTCACGGATGAATCTCGGTTTACATTGTTCAGGGCAGATGGCAGACAGCGTGTGTGGCATCGTGTGGGTGAGCGCATTGCTGATGTCAGTGTTGTGGATCGAGTGGCCCATGGTGGTGCTGGGGTTATGGTATGGGCAGGCATCTGCTATGGACGAAGAACGCAGGTGCATTTTATTGATGGCATTTTGAATGCACAGAGATACCGTGATGAGATCCTGAGGCCCATTGTTGTGCCATACATCCATGAACATCACCTCATGTTTCAGCAACATAATGCACGGCCCCATGTTCAAGGATCTGTACACAATTCTTGGAAGCTGAAAATGTCCCAGTTCTTGCATGGCCAGCATACTCACCGGACATGTCACCCATTGAGCATGTTTGGGATGTGCTTGACCGGCGTATACGACAGCGTGTACCAGCTCCCACTAATATCCAGCAACTTCGCACAGCCACTGAAGAGGAGTGGACCAACATTCCACAGGCCACAATTGACAATCTGATAAACTCTATGCGAAGAAGATGTGTTGCACTGCATGAGGCAAATGGTGGTCACACCAGATACTGACTGGTTCTGAGTCCCCAGACCCCCAATAAAGCAAAAAAAAAAAAAATATATATATATATATATATATATATATATATATATATATATATATATAAAACTGCACATTTCAGGGTGGCCTTTTATTGTGGGCAGTATAAGGTACACCTGTGCACTAATCATGATGTCAGATCAGCATCTTGATGTGGCGCACCTGTGAGGTGGGATGGATTATCTCAGCAAAGCAGAAGTGCTCACTATCACACATTTAGACATATTTGTGAACAATGTTTGAGAGAAATGGTAATATTGTGTATCTGGAATGAATTTTAGATCTTGAAGTCCATCTCATGAAAAATGGGAGCAAAAACAAAAGTGTTGCGTTTATATTTTTGTTGAGTGTATTTGCCTTCAGTGTATAAGATTAGACTAGTTTCCTCATTGATACTTGATACAAGAATCTGCTCAAATAAATGTAGAGATTATATGAAATAGTATACCCCATGTGGAGGTACAACTTCATTACTGATGCTTAAAGGCGCTGAACCTGATTTTTACAGTCTTAAAAATATGAAAAACAGAACTCATTCATTTTAAACAGTCCAACGTTATTCCTCACTTACCTTATGCATTCCAAGGATCCAAATTATTCACCACCGTGAGACAAAATGCTGCGTGTTGCTGTGACTGTAAAGTTAACAATAACTGGCATGCTAATGTGCACTTCCTGATTATTCGACAATAACATTATTTCTATTTAGATGCACAAGCAGTGGACATATTTTGACCTCAGCAGAAACAATGTCTTTACTGGGGCAGGTTAAGTTTTGCTCATGTGGTAATACAGGAAGAGCTCCACCGTTTAAAAAAAAACAACAACTCTATAGCCCTGAAATGGTCAATTTCTACTGTACAAAAGGTAAATGGTAGCTCTTAAAGGTCCCATGGCATGAAATTTTCACTTTCTGAGGTTTTTGAACGTTGATGTGAGCTCCCCTACCCTGTTTAGGCCCCCCCATGGTTAAAAGTTGCGAAATGTCTAAACTGAGCATTTGCGATCCTTTTCTGCATTACAAAAAATCGGAGCTCAAACGGGCGAGTTTGAACAAGGCACCTGATTGATGTCAGATCGAAAAAAGAAATGCAAATGCAGTTCCACCCCCGTCTGTCTGTACTCAGCGTCTCTGTAAATCACGCCCAGAGAGTTTGGACTGCGAATGCGCTAGGCAATGCGAAATCTGTTTTTTTTATTTGCCTGGAGGCACGTCCGAGTGTTTCTAGGCTCGAAAGTCCTTTATCTGAGCCTCTGGACCTTTGAACAGCAGTGGTTTAATTTTATTTTATGTGGAAATGTGTTTATTTTTCAGTGGAACACTTCAAATCTCTCCCCCGTGCAAAAACACGGAAATGGATCAGAGGGCACAGCTGACAGCGGAGAGCGGAGCGTTTGGCCACGCCCCCACCCTCTACTATTGGCCAGCTCTTTTCTCCTCATTTGCATTCAAGCAACAACGCCCATTATGACCTGTTCTGAGGGAGAAAAAATACTCTTTCTCATCTTATCTCTGTTTCTCATGCACTGAGTGTTGATTTTGAAGAAGGATTCATTTACAGTATTAGGGAACCATTAAGGAGCCATATAAAAGCATCAAGAAGTACCATGTCATGGGATCTTTAACTTGAAAACTACATGACATCACAAGGTGGAACAGAGCATGAAGATCTTGGGGATGTAAACAGACTAATAATAAAGGGTCGCTCAAACAAAAACACAACTCCAGGGATGTTTTTGATGACGTGACATTTTAACGTGTCTAACATCTCATAAGAGTTTGCATAATATAGGACCTCGAGTTATTATTATAGAGTGAATAAAGTAAAAGTATGAGTTACTTTGCTTGAGGCAATGCACAGTGGCACTTGAGTCATCAGGGGGTTTCAGAGTCCCTCGTGATTTAGAGGGGTTTAAGTGAGGGTGCTGATAAGTGTGCCTGTCAGAGGGCCCTGTCCTCTCACTGCATAATTATTTAATATAACGCACTCCACTTTTCTCCAGCTCCTAGGGGACAGGAGAAGGTCAACGGTAGCAGCATCCTAACACTGCACGATAAGTGGGGTTATGTAGATAAGATGGAGATAGATGTGCTCCATTTTGCTTTGCTTTATGCCAGCTGGGAGGATACATACAAATAATGTGCTGACAAACCAGGCCTTAACCCAGAGAGAACAGAGGGAGTAACGGAGAGGGAAAGAGGGGGGGACAGAGAGATAGTGAGCTAGTGTGCGATAGAGAGAGAAAGAGAAAAACAGGGAGGAGAGAGAGGGAGAGTCAATAGATGAAAAGAGAGAGAGGGAGGAGAGAGAGGAGAGGGAGTGAGAGAGCAATAGAGTGGGAGGAAGTAAGAAGAAATACAGAGGGAGGAAGTGAGACAGAGTGATAGAGAGGGAGGAGAGAGAGAAGGAAGCAGGCAAGAGAACGCTAGTGAGGGAAAGAAAGAGAGAGGCAGAAGGCTTCATGCACATGGCACATATTTACATGACTTTGTAGAAGAACTGCAGTAACCCCAGTCGTTCACAAACTGTACCGGCATGAAGGAAAATAGATTGACAGCTAGAGATACTTTGAATGGTAATGTAATACACTTTTGGAAAGGGCAAAATGGAGAATAACACAACAAAAACACACATTTGAATTGCTCGAGGGGGAAAAAGTATCTTAAAAAAAGGAAGTATGTGTAAAATGCTAGTACACTCGAACATACATTATACTTTGCCAAAAAAAACAAAGTTTTAAGTTTAAAAGGTTAAAAACAAACAACTCATGCACACTTAGATCCTTTTGCTTTTTTACTGGGCTGTTTTAACTTGAGTCTTGTTTTATTATAATTTGTTTTCACTATAATGTGTCAGATGCTGTTGTGCCATTTGCTGACACACTGATGAATATGCACTATATATCAAATAAATAAATACATTCAAAAGAAATAACAGGCACCAAACCTCTTCTTCAGATTGTCATTAAATAGAGATAATGTAAGTACTGTATAAAGTTTAACATTTTCATAACATTTGCAGTGGGCTGTGTCCTCATTATGTAATCCCCACAGATTATTAGCTTTTGAATGCTATAATGATCTATGCCACTGAAAACGTTGACAATACTCCAGAAAAGCTACTGTACAACTAGGCCTGTCACGATAATTACTACAATGAGATTTGAGCTGTTGAGGGTTGAATAAATAACTAATTCTGCAGCTAGATATAAGCAGTGTCCATCAGCACTCTAACCAGAACTGACGAAGCAAATAAACCAAATAAACTTTGTCTAGTTGACAAATTCAATTTCTCCTTTTGCCATTGACAGGCCTATGTGTAAACCAAGAAACACACTGCTTCGAGTAAGGGTCGCCAAGGCTCTTTATGCGTGTTCATTCATTATGCAAGTTCAATGTTGTATTTCAAGTTCATGGTCAAAATGTACAACCTTTGTGATAGAAATGGTACAACTCACAAAGGACCAAGGATACAATCTATACTGAGCTCCAGGTCAGAAGTTCATGTAGTTTCAAAAGAATGCCATTCACAACCCCAACCTATGCCTGCACTAGTATAATATGAACTAGTATAATATTATTATGTTGCTACTGAGCTGATGAAAATACCTCACATAAGATTTTGAAATCTTTATTTGGTTGACAATGTGGGGTAAAATTGTTATGACATTTTTATAGGTACATGTAAAGCTTATGTGAATAATTCCCAGCCTCTGAGCAGTAAGCACACTGGTAACTGTGTACCATCTGATGGGATAAAGACTATTTTGACAAGAAAGCCCTGAGCTGGATTTAAAGGCAAACCAAACAGTTGACTGAATCTGTGCTTTGTGTGTGTGGATTTTCTTTAATATTATGCAGAAGATAGTGGGTTTAAAGAAAAGATACATCAAAGCCAACCTCATCTGATGTGCATACCCACTGAATGCATACAAATGGACTGGGCATTTACCATGACAGATGCTCCATGTAACTATGTAACTTATGCTGATTCCATGGAGAGGTTATTGGTTTGTCTGAAATGTTCCGTAGCATGGCATTAAACCTACCCATCTTAAATTTACTGAATTTCAAGTGTTTTTATTTTTCAAAAATACACTGAAAAAATTCTGATGAGTTGCTTCTCCACAATTCTGACATGTATCCACTGTCTTCATGGAGACGGATGCATTTGTAGCCATATTATATAATACTAAGGCATAGCATTCAGCTATGCAGACAAGCAAATGTGGCAAGACTGGCTGTGAGGGTCTATGCTGAAGGTGCTCATACCTGCAGTTCTGTGGCCCTGAGCTGATGGACTTTAATTTAATTTCAATTTAAGCGCTCCCTTTCTCATTACTTTCCCTTTTCGCCCACATGCATTTCTGGGTCCCTGTGTAAGCCGCTTTGTCCTCCACGACCAGTGCCGCCATCTGACTGCGAGCCTGACACTGCTTCACTCTCGCAACACGCTGAGATTCACGGTGCATTCTCATGCGCTCTCATCTTTGGTGACAGTTTCTCTGCTTGCCCATTTTATTGTGCCTTGAGCCAAGTGCGCCTTGCCGTGTGCCTTCATCTGCAGTGACAGCTACGCTGCTAGGCTGCACTCGCCGTACCAGGCCTTTTATGCACAGTGGTGCACCTTCAACAATAGGACAAGCTGGCATTGTGCCGAGGACAATGCAAATAATTCCATGCCAGTCACCCTCCACACACTGTCTACTTGAACATGTAAAAGTGATGATCACCTATTTCAATTTTGGGTGTTTTAATCAACCTTGTTCCCGGTCAAAAGTGACCGCCATAGGAAATGAATGGGTATCCAGAGTAAATTCATTCAACATACAGAAAACATCCCCATACACACTGCCCCAGCTCAATCACTCACTCTCTCTCACACACACACACACACACACACACGCACACGCACGCACGCACGCGCACACACACACACACACACACACACACACACGCACGCGCGCACACACGCACGCACGCACACACACACACACACACATACACACACACACACACACACACACACACACACACACACACACACACACACACACACACACACACACACACACACACACACACACACACACACAGTTGATGAACGCCTGGTTCCTTTCAGAGGTCGCTGTTCCTTCAAGGTGTACATTCCAAGTAAACCAGGGAAATATGGCATAAAGATCTGGGCAGCATGTGACACCAGGAGCAGCTATGCCTGGAATACGCAGGTGTACATGGGGAAACCCAGTACTGGAAGGGCTGAAAAAAAAACAGGGCATGCGTGTAGTGCTGGACATGACAACAGGTCTCCAAGGGCATAATATCACATGTGACAACTTCCTCGCATCACATGCTCTTGGTCAGGAGCTACTGAAAAGAAAGCTCACCATGGTAGGGACAGTGAGGAAGAACAAGCCTGAACTTCCCCCTGCGCTGGTATCGACCAGAGGAAGACAGGCACTCTCATCACAATTTGCATTCACTGACACTCACACTCTTGTGTCATACGTTCCCAAGAAGAACAGAAATGTCACCCTGATGAGCACAGTACACAAAGACGCCGCTGTCAGCACCACAGAGGACAGGCAGCCCCTGATGATCCAGGACTACAACAAGAACAAGGGAGGCGTTGACTGCCTTGATAAGGTAATGTAAAGTCTCATCATGCATTTTATTTTATTTTTATCTAGGTGAATCATAGCATTTTGTGTACGACAGATTGAATATTGTTCCTAATCTCTTATTATTTATTGTTCCTTTATTGCAGCTTTCTGGTACATACACCTGTAAGCGGATGATGGCTCGCTGGCCTGTGGCACTGTTAGCTTTCAACGCGTATGTGGTGTGGACAGCAATCGACCCAACCTGGAATCAGGGGAAAAGTTTTAAGAGGAGACTTTTCCTCGCAGAGCTAGGGAAAGCTTTGGGGACTCCTCTTATATAGCGACGCCAGCACATTCCCCGCACACCAGCCTCCGCCAGTCTGGTTAGGAGCATGCAAACTCCAGCCCCAGCTGCTGCCCTGGCTGCTTTCCCCCAACAAGGACATGGGAAGAAAAGGAAGCGTTGTGGCCTCTGTGCCCCTAGAGACATCAAAACGAGCCTGACATGCTGCAAATGTCATGCTTATGTTTGCAAGGCCCACTCTGACCTGAGTGTCACATGCCACTCATGTGCATGAATACACACACACACAAACACACACACACACACACACACACACACACACACACACACACACACACACACACACACACACACACACACACACACACACACACACACACACACCCTGTTGAGTTTGGTGTTTGGTTTTCCATTTATTTTTTCTATTATATGTTCATTTTGTAGTTCATTTTCAGTGCCCAGTTGTATTTTCACTGATGTTATTTAATGTTTACTTGTTGTTAGACACTACTTTGAAACATTGTTCTCAACTAAAGAATGTTTAATTAAAAAATTGGTGGTGAAAAAAAAAAAAATTGTGCTAATTTAAGAGCAGTTATAACAGACCGGTCAATTTTGACCGGGAACACTAAAGTAGGGGGCTGGAGGCGAACACGACCGGAGGGTTAACTCAGTCCTTTGCCTGTTTGCATGCTTTGCTACATTTGCCCTGCATGTTGAATTTTATTTTTCTTGCTGTGTATATATCTGCCATTGTAACTAGTTTGGTGACTTCCTAGTGCCAAATTTAAATGCAAATTAATTTTAACCACTACTCCATCTATAGACGCATCTTATGAGACAAAGCAGGTAGTCGGCATGTGAACTGTTAATAATGACAGCCTGCGTTCAGAGCAAGTAACCCCTAGGTATGATGCACTGCACCTCCAGTTCAGTCTACCCCTCCACCCGATAAGTTAGTGTTCATACCTTGTGACAGGAGATGTCCAATGTTTAGGGGGCACACCAGTGTTGGCTTGGGTTAATGGGTAGAGGAGGTCCAGGCTTGCATGAGAGCACGACACCTGTCATGGGCAGATCAGGTGTTCTTCTTGTTCGATCATCTGGAAGGAGAGGCCCGCAATAAGATAACATTTTTCTCAGGTGAGGAATGAGGCAACCCAGATAAAATCATCTCTATCCTCCAGGAGTTGGATGGGTGCTCTGAATCATGTGGCATTGCAAGAACAATTATTTTCCCACAAGCAACAAGAGAGGAAGATGTTGCAAGAGTTCTCCCTTGCCCTGTTGATCCTCAACAAAGTTGAAGCAAGCATGAGTTCTTGTTGCATGATCAATTCATTGAACACGTGCTGGATGGTTCACTGCGGCACATGTTAAAACAATATGTCTGCCAGGAGCCCACTGCCGGCTGGCAAGTCATTTAGTGCCTGCAGCCTTTGGCCTTCAGTATGCCGTGCATGGCGGACCATCACCAACAACTCACCACACTCTCCAACAGAGGTAAGTGAGGTGAAAGAGCTGTTACATTGCCCTGTTACATTCTGCAAAGAGAGGTCACCGGCGCAGTCACTCACGTCGGGGCCCCATTGTGTACAATTGTTGCCAGCAACCTGGCCATATTCCCTGAAAATGTAATGGGCCTCGCGTCCCTAGTTGACAGGAAATCCGACCCACACAGCAATGTTTTGGTCCCCAGTCGGAGTAGTAGTAGTGTCCTCTGTGCTGCAGAGCCAAAGCTCGGATGGGGCATCCACAAGCTCAACTATTGTTTTCAGGGGTTTGGCGGGTGCACCCAAATTGATTACATCTTGCCAACATATCAATGTGAACATGGCTGGAATGACTGTGCCATGTCTAGTCAATGCAGGATCAGTGGTGTCTACTGTTACCAAAGGGTTCTTTCGAAAGTATTTTGAGCCATGGGGGGAGGAACGTTTAAAGACTGCTGCTCCAGTTGCGGGACCGTTTGCAGCAATTGACCTAAGGAACAGGTAAAGGTGCAGTCATTGCTTAGAGAATATGCCTCTGTGTTCCCTACAAATGGTCAGGATTTGGGCTGTACCAACCTGATCACTCATGACATTCCCCTACTGGATAATGTCCCGGTCTGGCAGCGGTACCACTGTATTCCCCCCTTTGGAATACAAGTTGGTTAAAGAGCATCTATCAGCTCTTGGAAGTACAAATGATCAGAGAGAGCTCCAGCCCGTAAGCTTCACCCATTGTCTTAGTCCGGAAAATGGATGGCATTTTTTCTATGCGCTGACTATCGCCAACACAATCTGAAGACCCGAAAGGATCCTTTTCCGCTATCACGAATCGAAGAGTCACTCGATGCTTTGACAGCCCACTGGTTTTCCACCATGGACCTGGCCAGCGGGTACAACCAAGTCCCTGTTGCAGAGAGTGACCAGCACAAAACAGCTATCTATATCTTTCTATTACAGAATTGACAGCCCACTTGTGTAAAGTGACGAGCCCTCTCTTCAGCTGGCCTCTTAGTACTGGCCCTCTTAGTTCTGACTCCTCACCAGTCCACAGGGGAGTTGCCCTTCTTTGTGCTGTTTGGACAGGAGCTGCGACTGCCAATTGACTTCCTGCTGGGTCGAGTGCAAGAACAGCAGATGGCCTTTGATGGTGCAAGGAAGAGACTGCTCCTATCTGCCTCATGCAGAAAGGCCAATCATGACCAGAATGTTTGAGAGGTGGTACTTAAGGAAGGCCAGCTTGTGCTACTTTGTGACCACAGTGCCAAGGGTCGTCGGAAGGCCCAAGACCTGTGGGCCTCAGCGACCCATGTAGTGCTTCAAGTCCCAAGGGAAAGTGGTGTTGTATACGCTTTGGTGGATCAGCAGACCACGGTGAGTCAGCAGCCTTGCTCCCTACCACCACTCTTTATATATATATATATATACATATATATATATATATATATATATATATATTAGAGTTGGGCGGTATCCAAATTTTGATACCGTTAAACCGTCTCCACATTTTCCCGGGGTATACGGTATTACCGTTGCTAAGGCTAAAAAAAAAACAAAAAACAAAAAAAACACTTCGTAGCACTACAGTGGAGTCGCCTCGCCAAATGGCAGCTTGCACCTATACCGTTCAGAAACAGAATAGCAAGCATTACATAGGCCTAATGATACTGAAAACATAACAAAACATGTACAAAATTAGTAACTTTTATTAACAAATGTTTAAAGTGCAAATACAGCAGCCAACCGATGGAACGAAATGACATAGTCTGTGGGCTAAAGCTAACAAACCAACAGGAATCAAATAAATAAAATACTTGATCTTATCAAATAAGAAAATCTGAACAATAAATAACAAGACATAACCGAAAATGTCCCGAGAACGCAGTGGAAAATACTGCTCGTTTGTATATTTTTAAAATCTGTTAACATGAATCAAATAAATTAAACGTACAACTATACAACATCCCGAACCGTTTTCGTCCGTCAGAAAAAGCTACTCCTTATTGAAAATAAAAATATTAAGCTATTGAATGCAAAACCAGCATGTTCACTTTTTCCGGCTTGAGTAGGGCACGTTGTGGATTGACAACTTTGCCCGCGGTGCTGAAGACCCGTTCCGATGGAGCTTGTGGCACAAACACACAGGTATTTTATCAGAGGAAAGCGCCTGACTCCATTGGATTTCCACCAAAGAAGGGGGTCTTCATCTGCCAGAATAACAGCCTCGTGTGGAAGTTGCGTTTGTAATAAGAAACCCGAAAACTTCTCACATTTCAGACTCAAAAACGATGAGTTGTTTTTATTAACACGCGAGAATAACACGCGCTGCGTTAGAACACAAAAGCAGCGTGT
The DNA here is from genome assembly GCA_036785185.1 of Paratrypauchen microcephalus. NCBI lineage: Eukaryota > Metazoa > Chordata > Actinopteri > Gobiiformes > Gobiidae > Paratrypauchen > Paratrypauchen microcephalus. The sequence goes on along the minus strand of JAVJIX010000157.1, from coordinate 1,156,484 downwards.
CAAACGTCACGCCTTTTTTAAAGGGACCGCAACGATTATCAGAAGCAGTGACTTTATAACCAAGTGCTTAACCAAGAACTGAGCAAAACCCGCATGGCAAAGCTGTAACAACACAGTTAAGAAGGTGAATTATGCATACATTCACGAGTGCACTACACTCGCTCCTCCACAGTGCCGCTGTTATCTGTCGACGGGTAGGATGTTTCACCAGAACACCGCCACCGTCTGCATGCACGTTTTACACACAGCCTCGTTGACATTAGCCGGCTCTCCCTTGTCATTTGGCCGAAATCCGAAATGCTGCCAAATTGCAGATGTTGTGTTTTTCTTTGGGACCAACTCAGCGCGGTCTGTCATGTTGTCTTGTTTTTCTCCTCCTTCTGAGCGGTAATGTCACGTGACGACGCAACATCCAAGAACTTCATCGAACGTCATCTCTCCGATAGTAATATTAGTTTTAAACTGTAATAGTATTAAATTAACAAACACAACCACACATACATAGGTGCTGGACAAACACTCTTTATTTAGGCATTAAATTAATTATAGTTAATATTATATTAGGGCAAGATTTTTTTTTTTTTTTTAATGACGGTAATGAATCTGATACCGTTGCTATTTTTAGATACCGCAGTATACCGTATTACCGCCCAACCCTAATATATATATATATATATATATATATATATATATATATATATATATATATATATATATATATATATATATAAAAATTAATCATGATACAAAAATTGTCAATTGATACATTTCTTAATAATTTGTCATTCTTTCTTTCCCACCCATACTGTTAATCTTATAAATAAGCCATCCATAATATATAATTATCTCAGATCTCTAAAGGTAGAAAGAAAGAGTACAAGATGGTCAGATGAGTACAAGCTGATAATAGATGTGCACTTAACACATCAGTAACCTGCTAATTGGCAGCCTGCTCTAGCATGCGGACCACATCATCAAACACCAAACCACAGCTGCTTATCTTTGACTAATAAGAAATGACAGGTCAGGGGCAGTTAAATTAAAGTATAAACACCAACAAATTACATCAGCATGAAATGTAGGATAGGAAAATGTGCCATTTTGTCAGTCACCAAGAAAGTGCTTATTGGCCCACCAGGCCCTGGTGTATTTTCACATAGCACCACTAGATGCTGTATAGGATACTACTGCCTGATGCCATGGTTTGACAGAAGACCAGAGAGCACAGATGAGTCTGAACCAAGGCCGGGTTTTAAAGCTAACATCTATAAATAAGGCAGCTGAAGATGGGTGGTCAAACTGAACATATGCTGAAAAAGAACAGAGAACCCAATAAAATTAAGATGACAAAATCAGTTCAGTATGTCTAGAAAAGGAGAAAATAAAATGTGTCAACTGGACAAAAGTTTATTTGGTCAAATCAATTTCGCAGCTCAACTAAGCTCCGTCTTCAGTTCAGATGACCTGCAAAATGTATTCAACCAAAATAAACTTTTGTCCAGTTGACAAATTGAATTTCTCCTTTGCCATGGATTCTACCTGGACAAGGGATTTAACACACTTCAATATGTATGTCTATTAAAGTCTATGCAAGTATACATTTTTGCTTAAAAGTAAATGAAAATTATCTGTGGTAAGTAAAAAAAAAACCTACCATTTTAGCCCAAACCATCATAAACCAAATAATTGACTGAAATCCATATCAGAAAATACTTTAGATTCCCTATAAATCACATGGTACCTTTTATAACTCAAACTTTTTTATAGGCAGTAAAATCCCAACTTTAGTGAAAGCCAAACTTTACAAAGGTCATTGCAGACACAGTATCAGAGGAGAGAGTTCAGAGGAGGGGAGAGAGAGTCCTCAGCAGCTGTACCTTCAGGGAATTCACACCTCGAACACAATGAGAGCGAAGTGTCTATGCTGCCAACTACAAGAGTAGGGGCACTCACAGGCAGGTGAAGCCCTCTCATCACCAAGATCAGCACCTGACACTGCACCTGACACTGCACCTGACACTGTACCTGACATTGCACCTGACATTGCACCTGATACTCGCCTGACACCAGCCTGTCTTCTCCGGTGGCGCACAGCACAGCCAGCTGCAGACTGCTCACAGACCTGTACTGGAGGGGTGGTGCAGTCAATAGAGGTGAGTCCAACATTTCATTACAGGCAGAGTCGGCCCTTTGTTCAGCTGCAGTCTCTTGACCCTCGTCCAGGAGAACTCACAAATCATCTGGAAATAGACACCACTTTAACAAAGACCTCTGCCAAATCACTACCCCTCACAATGGTGAAGGTGTGTAATTTTAAACTACTAGCTCTTTTTCAGAGGAAAATGCTATAGATCTATATAATAGGGCATATGACACCAAAAAGAGTTCCAATCAAGTAGTCAAACATCACCACTAGCTACAATAATTTTTAGCTTCTTACAATCTACATTATTCTGTAGCAGTCATAGCAGGCTTTCCTGGCATTTTGTACTGACAAAGATGCATACATTTTTAGGTAATTTAAATCAATCAATCAATCAAACAATATTTATAAGGCGCTTTTCATACAAAATTGTAACACAAAGCGCCCTACAGTGGTCAAGGATTAGAAGATTGACCTTTATTGATCTCGCACAGGAGAAGTTGTTTCTATGTTTGACCTGGGGACCATCCCCATAATTTTGTTATTTAGTCTTGGTCAGGCCCTAAGCTGGAGGATTTTACCTATGGCGCATGTTTAGGTTGGTGGTGGAAACCGGAGTACCCGGAGGAAACCCACCCAGACACGGGGAGAACATGCAGTCTCCACACAGAAAGGCCCGGGCAACCCGAACCTTCTTGCTGTGAAGCATGAGTGCTAGCCACTCAGCCACCGTGCCGCCAGGAAAAAAAAACAACAAAAAAAAACAGCAGCAACAGCAACAGGAACAGCAGCAACAACAACAGGAACAACAACAACAGTAACAAACAGCAGCAACAACAACAGCAGCAACAGCAGCAACAACAACAGCAGCAGCAACAACAACGGCAACAACAACAGTAACAACAGCAACAACAACAGTAACAACAGCAACAACAACAACAGCAGCAACAGCAGCAACAACAGCAACAACAACAACAGGAACAACAGCAACAGTAACGACAGCAGCAACAACAACAACAGCAGCAACAACAGCTCTATAAAGGCTCTATAAAGGGTCTATAACCAATTTTTTTCCCCCAAGCATTGGGGTCCAGTATTATTGTCCGATAATCAGGAAGTTTATAGCTATGGCAAAACTCCACTTTATTGCATTTTGATGATTTATTTCAATACATTTTGAAACCTTGGATATATATATATATATATATATATATATATATATATATATATATATATATATATATATATATATATATATATATATACACACACACACACACACACACACACACACACACACAATAACAAAATCAACACCTAAATCAAATATTCTGATCTTAAATTACAGACCATCTGAGAAATTTAACATCGTGCCTGTATCAAATCACTACTTTATATATTTGTGTCCCAGGTGGGAGCGATAGAAAGGCAGGGTAACTGCTTTTTGTTGGACCGTTGCCAAGTGTCCAGAGAGTGGCCAGATGGCGAGCTAACCAGGAGAGATTCAAGCAACAACTTGAACACAAACTTTCTATTTTGCGAGCTCATGGAGAGTCATACAAAATGACACCAGTAAACCCACATCTAACATCGCCCACTGCAGCCAACAACTAAAAAGGTCATGCACACAGAGCTGCACCCAGTGTCGAGACAGGCTACATAAGTCTGCCATAAAAAAAAAATCTGAAAAAAGAATAGCTTTGATTGTATCCCTGCTCGTGGCACAGCATTAGTGCACACAGTTAATTAATAGTTGGAGAACAGACTGTATTTGATCATGGGGAAACAAGACTCCACTGTAACACTTGTGTTGTCTGCAGTTTAATCTGGCTTAGAAATTACTGGAAGGAGAACAAAAGGTGGAGACATGTTTAAGTGTGGAGGTGGTGGGTTTTTAACATTAACTTTCACTGGAGAACAACTTATAATGAATGTAGTGACTTCTCTAACATTTGCTCATTGTGTGAAAAATGGGTTGACATTTACATCCTGGATTCAGGGGGTCTCAGGCTTTAACTCAGCGGGAAAGCAAACTAAGACAAAACAGTATCATCAAACTGTGCAGAGAAAGCAATGTAACATGTCATTAAAGTTTAACTGTACAACTTTTCTCCTTGACTTTTCTCCTTGAAATATTATTGCTTTCAAAGAGAAAAGTTGTACAGTTGCTGGAATAATACAGCAGGGGTGTCCAAACTATGGCCCGAAGGCCAAATGTGGCCCTCAGACCAATTTTTATTGGCCCTCAGGCCTTCTGTTAAACTCACCCCAGGCAATGATTTTTACAGCAAATTTGACCACTATAACCCAATAACACCACATTGTGATACAGACTAAAAGTGAGTGCTGAAGCGGCTCTGTATAAACCACCAGACTGTGGCTCTTCACTTTCAATGTGTTTCTAATATGTTTGGACACCCGCCGCTGGTTCCTTGTTTCCTTGTGCTGGCCCCACTTCCGCGTTTTAAGCACGGAGGAAGAAAAGAGAGGCATTTCAATGAAAAAAAAACAAATTTTCACAGAAAATAAAATTAAACCACTGCTGTTTCAGATGTCCAGAGGCTCAGGTAAAGGACTTCTGAGCCTAGAAACACTCGCACGTGCCTCCAGGCAAATAAAAAAACGCATTTTGCATTGCGTAGCTCCTTCGCAGTCCAAACTCTCTGGGCGTGATTTACAGAGACGCTGAGTAGAGACACAGACATGGGGTGGAGTTGCATTTTTCGATGTGACGTCAATAATTTCCTTGTTCAGAATCGCCCGTTTGAGCTGTGTTTTTTTCTAACGCAGAAAAGGATCGCAAATGCTCAGTTGAGACATTTCGCAACTTTTAGCCATGGGGGGGGGGCCTAAACAGGGTAGGGGAGCTCACATTAACGTTCAAAAACCTCAAAGTGAAAATTTCATGCCATGGGACCTTTAAGTCATTCTATGCAGACATTTCACAAAGAGAACAAGTTATTTTAAAACTCATTGAACTTTGTATTGTGCAAATACAACAGTTACTGATGATCACATTTCTTCTGTGCATATAAACACACAGCAAAAATCAGATATATTATAATCAGAAATATTGGGGTATTGTTGTAGTTATCTGATTTTTGTACCCAGTGTACAATGTACAATGTACCCAGTAATTCTCACTAATAGGATACATTAACATTATACAGCCACTTCAACTATTAAATGAAATGTACTTCAAATGCCCCTCCTTGAGCCGCCACCTTAACGTGGTGGAGGGGTTTGAGTGCTCGAATGATCCCGGGAGCTATGTTGTCGGGGGCTTTATGCCCCTGGTAGGGTCACCCAAGGCAAACAGGTCCTGGGGGACGGGTCAGACTAAGAGCGGTTCAGAAGCCCTTATGTTGAGTTTTAAAACAAGGTCAGATACGTCGCCCGGACTGGCGTCACTGGGGCCCCACCCTGGAGCCAGACCTGGGGTGGGTGTGCGCCAGCGAGCATCTGGTGGCCGGGCCTTTCCCCACGGGGCCCGGCCGGGCGAAGCCCCTGGTAGGGTCACCCAAGGCAAACAGGTCCTGGGGGACGGGTCAGACTAAGAGCGGTTCAGAAGCCCTTATGTTGAGTTTTAAAACAAGGTCAGATACGTCGCCCGGACTGGCGTCACTGGGGCCCCACCCTGGAGCCAGACCTGGGGTGGGTGTGCGCCAGCGAGCATCTGGTGGCCGGGCCTTTCCCCACGGGGCCCGGCCGGGCGAAGCCCGAAGAAGCGACGTGGGGCCGTCCTCCTGTGGACCCACCACCGGCAGGAGGATCCATAAGGGCCGGGTGTAGAGAGATCTGGGCGGCAGTCGAAGGCGGGGGCCTCGACGGCCGGATCTCCCGACATGGAGACTAGCTCTGGGGACATGGAATGTCACCTCGCTGGGGGGGGGGGGCCTGAGCTTGTGCGGGAGGTTGAGCGTTACCGACTAGATATAGTTGGCCTCACCTCCACGCACAGCTTGGGCTCTGGAACCCAACTCCTTGAGGGGGGCTGGACCCTCCATTTCTCTGGCGTTGCCCGCGGGGAACGGCGGCGGGCTGGTGTGGGCCTGCTCATTGCCCCACAGCTCAGCCGCCGAGTGTTGGAGTTCACCCCGGTGAACGAGAGGGTCGCGTCCCTGGGCCTTCGGGTCGGGGACAGGTCTCTCACTGTTGTGTCGGCCTATGGGCCGAACAGCAGTGCAGAGTACTCGGCCTTCTTGGAGTGCTTGGGAGGGGTACTGGACAGTGCACCGACCGGGGACTCCGTTGTTCTCCTGGGGGACTTCAACGCCCACGTGGGCAACGCCAGTGACACCTGGAGAGGGGTGATTGGGAGGAACGGCCTCCCTGATCTGAACCCGAGCGTTGTTCTGTTATTGGACTTCTGTGCTGGCCACAGTTTGTCCATAACGAACACCATGTTCGAGCACAAGGGTGTCCATCAGTGCACATGGCACCAGGACACCCTAGGACAGAGGTCGATGATCGACTTTGTTGTCGTGTCATCTGACTTCCGGCCGTGTGTCTTGGACACTCGGGTGAAGAGAGGGGCAGAGCTGTCAACCGATCACTACCTGGTTGTGAGTTGGGTCCGCTGGCGGGGGAGGAAGCCGGAGAGACCTGGCAGGCCCAAGCGTATCGTGAAGGTGTGTTGGGAACGTCTGGCAGAGCCCTCTGTCAGGGGCACCTTCAACTCACACCTCCGGGAGAGCTTCTCCCGGATTCCGGGGGAGGCTGGGGACATAGAGTCCGAATGGGCTCTTTTCTCGGCCTCTATTGTCGATGCGGCCGCCCGTAGCTGTGGTCGTAAGGTCTGTGGTGCCTGTCGCGGCGGCAATCCCTGAACCTAGTGGTGGCCACCGGAAGTAAGGGATGCCGTCAGGCTGAAGAAGGAGTCCTATCGGGCCTTGTTGGCTCATGGGACTCCTGAGGCAGCTGACGGGTACCAGCGGGCCAAGCGTGCTGCAGCCCGGGTGGTCGCAGAGGCAAAAACTCGGGTTTGGGAGGAGTTCGGAGAGGCCATGGAGGAGGACTATCGGACGGCCTCAAAGAAATTCTGGCAAACCATTCGGCGCCTCAGGAGGGGGAAGCAGTGCTTCACCAACACTCTTTACGGTGGGGGTGGGGAGCTGTTGACCTCGACTGGGGATGTTATCGGACGGTGGAAGGAATACTTTGAGGATCTCCTCAATCCCGCCGTCACGTCTTCCGAAGAGGAAGCAGAGGCTGGAGACTTGGAGGCGGACTCGTTCATCACCCTGGCCGAGGTGGTTGGAAAGCTCCTCGGTGGCAAGGCCCCGGGGGTGGATGAGATCCGTCCTGAGTATCTCAAGTCGCTGGATGTTGTAGGGCTGTCTTGGCTGACACGTCTCTGCAACATCGCGTGGCGGTCGGGGACAGTACCTCTGGACTGGCAGACCGGGGTGGTGGTCCCTCTGTTTAAGAAGGGGGACTGGAGGGTGTGTTCCAATTATCGGGGAATCACACTCCTCACCCTTCCCGGTAAGGTCTATTCCAGGGTGCTGGAGAGGAGAATTCGACCGATAGTTGAACCTCGGATTCAGGAGGAGCAGTGTGGTTTTCGTCCTGGCCGGGTAACACTGGACCAGCTCTATACTCTCCATCGGGTGCTCGAGGGTGCATGGGAGTTTGCCCATCCAGTCCACATGTGGTTTGTGGATCTGGAGAAGGCATTCGACCGTGGCCCTCGTGGGGTCCTGTGGAGAGTGCTCTGGGAGTACGGGGTTCGGGGCCCTTTGATAAGGGCTGTTCGGTCCCTGTATGATCGGAGCAGGAGCTGTGTTCGCATTGCCGGTAGTAAGTCGGACCTGTTTCATGTTGCATGTTGGACTCCGCCAGAGCTGCCCTTTGTCACCGGTTCTGTTCATTATATTTATGGACAGAATTTCTAGACGCAGTCAGGGGCCGGTGGGGATCCGGTTTGGGAACCACAGGATCTCATCTCTGCTGTTTGCAGATGATGTTGTCCTGATGGCTTCATCGAACCGGGACCTCCAATGTGCACTGGGGCGGTTCGCAGCCAAGTGTGAAGTGGCTGGGATGAGGATCAGCTCCTCCAAATCCAAGGCCATGGTTCTCGACCGGAAAAAGGTGGCTTGCCCTCTCCGGGTGGGTGGGGAGTCCTTGCCTCAGGTGGAGGAGTTCAAGTATCTCGGGGTCTTGTTCACGAGTGAGGGGAGGATGGAGCGTGAGATTGACAGGCAGATCGGTGCAGCGTCGGCAGTGATGCGGTCGTTGTACCGGACCGTTGTGGTGAAGAGGGAGCTGAGCCGAAAGGCGAAGCTCTCAATTTACCGGTCAATCTACGTTCCTACCTTCACCTATGGTCATGAGCTCTGGGTAATGACCGAAAGGACGAGATCGCAGATACAAGCGGCCGAAATGAGTTTCCTCCGTAGAGTGGCTGGGCGCACCCTTAGAGATAGGGTGAGGAGCTCAGTCACACGGGAGGAGCTCGGAGTAGAGCCGCTGCTTCTCCACGTTGAGAGGAGCCAGCTGAGGTGGCTCGGGTATCTGTTTCGGATGCCTCCTGGATGCCTCCCTCGGGAGGTGTTCCGGGCATGTCCCACCTGGAGGAGGCCCCGGGGAAGACCTAGGACGTGCTGGAGGGACTATGTGTCCCGGCTGGCCTGGGAACGTCTTGGGGTCCCCCCGGAGGAGCTGGAGGAAGTGTCCGGGGTGAAGGAGGTCTGGGCGTCCCTGCTTAGACTGTTGCCCCCGTGACCCGGCCCCGGATAAGCGGAAGAAAATGGATGGATGGATGGATACTTCAAATGCTTAGTATGAATCTATACATGAAGTACTGTATATCTGACCCATTTACCAGAGAGCAGTTTCAAGTGTGCAATTTAGCCCTCGGTCCTAGTAAAATGCTCTTATAAAAAGCGTAATATGCATTTACAACAACCTTCGGCTTTTAAATCCTCCGCCGGCTGTGTATTGGAGTGAGAATCGGATTTTTGACAGATGGGAGAGGAAAAATATATTCTCAAGAACTTTCCCTTGAGGCCATCTTAGGGGGGGTTTGTTTGATTCGATGACTGCTTTTTTAAACAGAGAAAAAACAAGATGAGCTGACACGTGATCACGGCAACTGAACAGTCATCTTCGGGGCTTTGTGTGTATCTCCTACACTGAACTTTGTCCAAGCACTTCCTGTTATTGTTTATTCATTTTTGACATGTCTGATCCCCATCAAAAAATAATTCCCAAATCCTCAATCAAACACATCTTCAGATATGTAACAGAAAGCAACTGTTTTAGTAACCTTGAAATGAGAACAGTAGGCTAAAAAGTTAAATTTCCAGGACCCAAAAGAGGAAATCAATCAGCAGTTGTCAACTAATAGCTTGTGCAGTATTTATTGCGCTGTCAAAGGAGTGAGAGGAAAGACATGATAAAAGCAGACATCCTCCACTGCTGCTCACAATGCAGCCTGGAGCGATGGGGCTGAGTCAAGAGCGAGATTTGAAAAGAGTGGAGAGGTTTAGAAATGAAAGGCAGGAGCTAGAGACAGCATTAAAAAGTGAACCAGAGTCTAGATCTTTCCGGAAGGTCAGAGTTGATATCACCGCGTCAGTGAAATCCTGTTATATTATGAGTTATCACGGCGACTGCTAGAGAGTGCTGAGAATGCTGAGGTTATTTTTCCATCTAAAAATTACAGTTAAGGTTTTAGTAGGATATGGATTTCCCCCATCCAATTGAGCTGTTATGGAAATCTTTGCATCAAAACCTTTTATTTAGTTTAGGCTATGCCTCCATGAGTATAAATGCTGTGTCCTCATTGCATTGTCTCAGACTAGGGACAGAACTGACATGGACTGATGGAGGAACACGTATGTTTTATATCCGTGCATCTGTTATGAATTCAACTTGGAGCATTACAACTTTCTCGGTTGATAGATTTATTCTTTAAGTGTTTATGTAAAGATTTCCATAAATGAGCCAATTTCCAGTATCTCTTATTCTGTTAGGAATTTCAATATTTTGAAATTCATGGCACAGATTAAAGTACACATTAACAATATTAAAGGGTGCCTAATATATGGAGATAATTTTGTCTCATAAAGATTTCTTTAAATAAAAAAGATATATATAAATACAAATACATTTATAAATATTCAAACACAAAATACAAATACAAAAACACGACATACAAATAAATGATAGAATGTATATAAATACACAGGCATTTGTAAATATATTTTCGAGATTTGTAAATATATTTTCGAGATTTGTAAATATATTTTCGAGATTTATAAATATATTTTCGAGATTTGAAAACAAATGTAGTTGACTTTCTATGTGGAGTCTGCATTTGTGGATCCATTTTTTGCTTTCGTGTCGATGACGTAATTGTGAGACAGTCCTAGCGCAAACCACGATTTGTATAAATAAAAAAAGATATATATAAATATAAATACATTTATAAATATTTATAAATCTCGAAAATATATTTACAAATCTCGAAAATATATTTACAAATGCCTGTGTATTTATATACATTCTATCATTTATTTGTATGTCGCGTTTTTGTATTTGTATTTTGTGTTTGAATATTTATAAATGTATTTATATTTATATATATCTTTTTTTATTTATACAAATCTTTATGAGACAAAATTATCTCCATACTAATACACTATATTCTGATCTGTTATAATGTTGTTTCCTTATCACAAACATACTCGGAGTTGTGTTTTATTTCATTCACACGTTTAACACACTAATCCTGTATATTTAGGCTGCGTTCTTCTTTCAAACAGAAAAGGCAAGGTTCCACTTTGTGATGTCATGTGGTAATACAGGAAGAGCACCACTGTGTTTTGAAACTCCATACACTTTCACTAGAATCATTTTGATAATAAATAGATCATTTCAGCCCTGGAATTGCCAGTCTGTACTGAACTAAATGTAAAAGGAAGCTGTTAACGTGAAAACTACCGCTTGATGACATCACAAGGTGGAACAGTGCATTTTGAGCTTTGAAGTTTTGGAGATGTAGACAATAATAAAGGGTTACTCAAATGTGTGTGAATGAAACAAAACACAACTCCAGGTATGTTTTTGATGTGGTAACAGCATTTTAACATAGCTTAAAGCACATTAAAGAGCAATTTTGTGTAATATACGACTTTTAAATCCACACCCACTATCACTAATGCTGATACAAGAACCAAAGTAGGTTATCAACCATCCATACAACTTTCTCCTTTTTTGACTTTTTCTCAATTCAGCATTTATTGTTAAGATCATTTCAAAAATGTGAAGTTTGATCCTCTTCACGTCCATCTGCAATGTTTAGTATGTGCCAGATGGGTTTTATACACTTTATTGTAGACCTCCTCATTATCAAGTTAACTTGATTAGCCACCCGGGTGTTATAGGAGATGTGTTGCCAGATCCGCTGCAGCGAATCACAATGGCCAGATGGGGATATTTTTCATTTTTTGGTAGCTAAGGCTCAACCTTATCTGTATTTCTGCATGATAAGTTTAATTAAAAAAAACATGCTTCCCTGGTGTAATGTCTTTGCACAGCACCGCTGTGAACCTCCTGGTGTTGGTAAAACACAATACGCAGTATGTGATCAAGTAGCCCCAAACAAAGGAACAAATCATATGACCTATTAATCATTTAAGGTGCCAGTTCTGATTCTAATTAATTTTGCATTATGTTTTCTTCACCTTTTATATTTCACATGTGACCTTCATCAATCTCCATATTTGCCTGCCACTTCAGATTATTTTGATTTATAAATAGGCAACAAAACAATCTGGAAGAGGGACCAATACTATTATACAGTTATAGTATATTATGTCTTTTTATGATAAAAGGAGAAATTCAATTTGTCAACTGAACAAAGTTTGTTTGGTTGAAAATGTTTCGCCGCTCATCCGAGAGGCTTCGTCAGCTCTGGTTCTCATGCTGGTTAGACCCTGTTTATATCTAGCTGCAGGGAGGAGCTCCTACACTGAAAAAAGCTCTGAAAACTATCCCAGCTCCTCTGTCTCTTTTGTTTTACAAATTCCTCTGGCGTCTAGTATTAGCATATCTATAAGCCCTAGGAGGCGCTCACTACACTGAAATAGCTCTGAAACTATCAACTAATCTGTCTCTTTGTATTTCTCTGGCGTCCATTTTCGTCTCCCTATTCAGGACCAAACGACCCTCTCCACCCCTCCGCAATGGCTTGTCTGTCCTAATGTTTCTTTGTCTGTTTTTGACTTGGTTTGAGAATCAAAGTCAAAAACAGACAAAGAAACATTAGGACAGACAGACGAAGCCTCTCGGATGAGCGGCGAAACATTTTCGACCAAACAAACGTTGTCCAGTTGACAAATTGAATTTCTCCTTTTATCATGGATTCTACCTGGACGACTGAGGGACTCTTCACGTATGTCTTTTTATATTTCAGACTAATATTAAAGGTCTTATATCATCACAATAAAGCAATATAAGAAGTGTCATCACAAATTAATAGCAACACCTACAGTGTAGTGTAAATACCGGAGTTGAAAAACAGGTATAGTTGTACAAAATTAAGTTCAAGGGTACCTAGCCAAGTGGAGTGTCCATATTCTCCTTGTGTCTGAGTTTATAGATATAGAGCCCTTCGATATACCACCCAACTTTTTTGTCTATCTTCATCTGATTAAATTTATAAGAAATGACAGTCATAATGATTTGTGGATTTTTGGGAGAACTGATTGGCTGCACACGAGTGGTCCACCAAGCTTCACTTTTCTGTCTGAAAAAGCTATTCTACAGCTGTTAGTGGCCAAGTAGGTGAATACTAGCGCTGTGCTAGGATTTGTGAGAGAAAAAGTTAGATATTTAAATATCTACCTCCTCCTTCACAGTCTGAATATCAGTCATCCCATCTTTAACAGGAAAAGACAAAATAAAATTTGTTCAAAATGGAGAAAAGTGAGGTAAATACGCTCGACATTGGCCCTTCTTACCGCTGTCTCACCTCTTTCTCCTTCCTTGACAGCCTTGGCCCTTTTAAATGCACCACTACTTCCAGAGATATCCTTCTGCACTGACCTCTGTGCGAGCTGGCCCCCTGCCATCCTCACTCAATGGACTCATCAATCCATCTGGGTTCTTGGATGGCCTTGATTTTATTGTCTCACACAGCCCTCTGTCATCCTGTTCATCTCTCATCCTTAATGTCATCCTTTCACATTTGAACATGTCTGCATTTTTAGAGTGCAGCCTTTGATTATTGAGAGGGATTAGCCCGGTCCAGGTAGGCTATTGTTGTCAGGTCCTTGTGCCTGGGCAGTGAATGCACGTGTGTGGTCATGCAATGTCAACCATTGTGATCTGGCTTCTCTCCTCATCAGTTCTCATGACTGAATAATACACAGTCTGTGCAACAGGGAAATTTAAACTAGAACTACAAGTAAATGAATTCACCTTGCAATGGAAGAGTTACAGATCATCTGGTTTAGGGGTAAATGTTCTCAAGTATTTAGTATTAAACTATAACAGGTAGATCATGATTTTACATTTTGATCATTGTAAACAGTAATATTGATCTAAAATGGCTACATGATACAAACAGGTCCATTGACCTCCTGTAAATATAGTGGCCCCACCTCTTCACCACAGCAAGTGGCAGATTTTCATTGAGGTCTTTTTATTTTTTTACCAATAGCTATGTGGCATTTTTGAAAGTTATTGTCTGTGTTAGAATCAGAATTTTAAAAATGCTAATAAGGGGGTAGATAAGCCTAGGACAATACATGATTACCCAAACATGCATAAATTATGTGTGTTCTACTGTGTCCAAATAATTTCCCTTGTGGATCAATAAAGTTTGTCTAAGTAAGTCTAACATTAATTGAAAACCAACTCTGATAAAGCTAATGATGAAGTTCAGACTGGAATCGTATTCAAGACATTATAAATAAGAGGTCTGTGAAGAAAACCTCTTAATAAATACAATTACTGTATTTATTTTGAGTAGTTAGCATAAAAAAATCTCTGTTGGGATTTAGTTGTGGTGCTACAACATAATCCCAAATTCTATCTAAACTGAGTATTAATATTTTTCAATTTTCATTGGGACCAGTGATGCACACACAGTGTTTAGGCGCTAAGTTAATCATTATGGGGTTGTGCAATCTGTTTTTCTCCTCAGTACTGAAGAAGATTGATTACATGTTTGAAGACATTGATGTAATATGTTAAATGATGCTAGCATGCACTTATCAATCTTGCCAAACTGTGAGAGAAAAACAGTAACACTGGTAATTGCATTTTACTCTTAATAAGCAGCATGATGAAACCATAAGAACAAAGGGTCAACCACCAATGAGCTACAATGATCTGTCATATTCAACAGTGTTCTCTTATACTGCGTGTAGAATCCCTCAGTCATCCAGGTAGAATCCATAGCAAAATAAACTTTTGTCCAGCTGACAAACTGAATTTGTCCTTTTGCCATGTTCTCTTATACTGTATAGGATATTGACTGTACGTTATTGGTGATCAGTTGTCATATGCTGTGCTCATCTCCTGTATGGATGAGTTGAAATAAATGAATGAAAAACAAAAACAAAAACATGCACTTTCTCCATCTAATGTTGTCTTGACAAAGCCTGGCTCAAGATCTGGAGATTGGCCCCTGGAGAATGCACTGTGGTCACCTACTGCTCCTGGCGTCATTGATGGATGGGTCAAATGTAGGTAACAAAATTCCGCATGGAAACAATTTTGACCTTTTATAGCTGTAGAATCCTTATATCTCATAATGGTAAATAATCAATAACATGAGATAAGATGTATTTGTTACATATAGTAGAATAGTGAAATGGTCATAGATAGATGTGTATATAAATGGACATAGCTAACCTGCTAGCCGCCGTGTTCCAAATAGGAAGTGAGCTGCTTTTGGCTCCATCAACTCCGGCTCCAATTCACTTTGTAATAAAAAATGTCGCCCCTTTTTCTGTAACTGTTGCTGTCAGGTGCTTTATTTTGGTCTGAAAACCCGCTCTACATGATCCTGTGTTTTTTATTTCGCTATTTTGTGCGTACATCAAGTCCTATTCCTAATATGGGACTCGGCTTCAGATTCAGTCTATAAGATAAGATAAGATAAGACTTTATTGATCTCACACAGGAGAAATTCACTTGTCACATTAGCTCGAGGCAGTTTAGTGCAAAAGAAAGTTTGAACAGAAAGTGCATGCAGACAAATAGTAATAATAATAAAAATAAGTAAAAAGAGAGTATAGAAAATATTGAACGTCTGGACTATACAGTGGAGTTATACAGTCTTATGGCGGTGGGGATGAAGGATCTGCGGTAGCGCTCCTTCTTGCACCGAGGGTGCCTTAGTGGGCTGTTGAAGGAGCTGCTCAGCTCCTCTACAGTCCAGTGCAGAGGGTGAGAGGTGTCGCACCCTCTTCTCAGCCACCTCCTCTACAGGGTCCAGAGGACAGCCCAGGACAGAGCTGGCCCTCCTGACCAGCTTATTTAGTCTCTTCCTGTCCCGCTCTGTGCTGCTCGGGGCCCAGCAGACGACAGTGTAGAGGAGAGCAGAGGTCACCACAGAGTCATAAAAAGTCTTGAGCAGAGGCCTACACACTCCAAAGGACCTCAGTCTCCTCAGGAGGTGGAGGCGACTCTGGCCCTTCTTGTACAGGGCGTCAGTGTTGTGGGACCAGTCCAGTTTATTGTTGAGGTGAACACCCAGGTACTTAAAACTGTCCACAGTCTCTATGTCCTGCCCCTGGATGTTCACCAGTGGGTGAGGTAGCGGTCTTCTCCTGAAGTCGATCACCAGCTCCTTTGTCTTACTGGTGTTAAGGCTCAGGTGGTTTCGCCCACACCAGTCCACAAAGTCACTGATGACTCCAGCTCGTTCCCATCAGACAAACAGCCCACAATGGCCGAGTCGTCAGAGAACTTCTGGAGATGGCAGCTGTCCGTGTTGTAGATGAAGTCCGAGGTGTAGATACTGAAGAGGAAGGGTGAGAGGACAGTTCCCTGGGGGACCCCAGTGCTGCAGACTACCACCTCTGACTCACAGCCGCGCAGCCGCACGTACTGTGGACGGTCAGTGAGGTAGTTGATGGTCCAGGCAGCAAGATGTCCATCAACTCCTGTGCCCTCCAGCTTCCCCCACAGCATCGCCGGCCTGATGGTGTTGAAGGAGCTGGAGAAGTCAAAGAACATGACTCTCACAGCACTCCCGGCGGTCTCTAGGTGGGTGAGTGCCCGCTGCAGCATGTAGATGACGGCGTCCTCTAGTCCTACGTTTGGCTTGTAGGCAAACTGCAGCGGGTCCAAGGTGGGGCTCACCACAGAGCGGAGGTGGTTGAGGATCACCCTCTCCATGGTCTTCATGAGGTGGGAGGTCAAGGCGACTGGTCTGTAGTGGGCCGTTCCCTGGCGTTTGTTGTTTTGGGAACTGGGACCACACAAGAGGTCTTCCACAGGACGGGGACCCTCTCCAGGCTGAGGCTCAGGTTAAAGATGTAGCAGAGAACCGCACAGAGCTGGTCCGCGCAGCAACAAGCTAGCTAGCTTCTTGAGATTCCCATGCTCTTGTTGCTAGGCTTGGTCAGGACTACCTTAGCTGGAGGATTTCACCTATGGTGCATGTTTAGGGTTGCATTATGTAACTGCCTCCCACATTTCCAAATGGCACAGAATTTATTAACAGTAACCATATTGCATTTAAAGGGGCCATATTATGCAATTTTCTGATCTATGTTATAATGTTGTTTCCTCATCAAAAACATACCTAGAGTTGTGTTTTGTTTTATGTTTAACACACACATCCTGCATATTTAGGCTGAGTTCATCTCTCAAACAGAAAACACTGTTCCACTGGAAGTGCTCCACTGTGTTTTTAAACTCCATACACCTTCATTAGAATAATTTGTATCATTGCAGCCCTGGAATTGCCCATCTCTACTGAAATAAAGGTAAAAGGTAGCTGTTAACTTGAAAACTACCACTACATGACCTTAACAGAACATGAGCATGTTGAGCTTTGGAAATGTAGACAGACTAATACTGAAGGGTTACTCAAACATGTGTGAATGAAACTAAACATAACTCCAGGTATGTTTTTGATGAGGAAATTTCATTGTAACATGGCTTAAAGCTCACCAGAGTCAAATTTGTGTAAAATAAGACCGTTAATTTACACTATTAGCCAACATAAAGTCACCAGCAGGCATTTTTCATACCTCAGATATTCACAGCATTGTATATTCGCAATCAATTGTCACACGCTGTCTTTGGATGAGTGGATTTCATGAGGAGTATGAATAAATGCATGACCGTTTACGCTGGGCTACTGATTTGCTGAGAAATGCCTTTATGGAGCAATTGCCGATCGATAAATATTCCAGCCATGCTTCCTGTACGGGACAAGCACAACTTATGGGCCGGTCTGGAGTTTTCTGTTATATATGGCCATGCTAAACGTCAGTCACGCTCCCAGACTCTCCGAGGACATTATGGCCATTTGCACAGGACTATTTATAGAGAAGCACAGCCATGTTTAGTCATGAAACATCTGACCCTTCACGTCTGAGTGCACCCATCCCAGCATCTGAGATATCCTGTGCACCATATGTGTCTGACCAAGCTGCTAAATGTCAGGAGAAACACCTTTTACTTATAGTTGTTACCAGTGATTGGAAGTAATGAAATAAAATTAGTAAAGTACTGTACTTTTTATATTACATAAAACTGACTTGTGAGTTTTAAGCCATGTCACCACTTCAAAAAACATATCTGGGGTTCTACCTTTAGTTCAGAAGAGATTGGAAATTCTACTGAAGGTACACTCAACAAAAATATAAACGCAACACTTTTGTTTTTGCTCCCATTTTTCATGAGATGGACTAAAAAAGATCTAAAATTCATTCCAGATACACAATATTACCATTTCTCTCAAACATTCTTCACAAATCTGTCTAAATGTGTGATAGTGAGCACTTCTGCTTTGCTGAGATAATCCATCCCACCTCACAGGTGTGCCACATCAAGATGCTGATCTGACATCATGATTAGTGCACAGGTGTGACTTATACTGCCCACAATAAAAGGCCACTCTGAAATGTGCATTTTTTTTTTTTTTTTTTTTTGCTTTATTGGGGGTCTGGGGACTCAGAACCAGTCAGTATCTGGTGTGACCACCATTTGCCTCATGCAGTGCAACACATCTTCTTCGCATAGAGTTTATCAGATTGTCAATTGTGGCCTGTGGAATGTTGGGCCACTCCTCTTCAATGGCTGTGCAAATTTGCTGGATATTAGAGGGAGCTGGTACATGCTGTCGTATACGCCGGTCAAGCACATCCCAAACATGCTCAATGGGTGACATGTCCGGTGAGTATGCTGGCCATGCAAGAACTGGGACATTTTCAGCTTCCAAGAATTGTGTACAGATCCTTGCAACATGGGGCCGTGCATTATCTTGCTGAAACATGAGGTGATGTTCATGGATGTATGGCACAACAATGGGCCTCAGGATCTCATCACGGCATCTCTGTGCATTCAAAATGCCATCAATAAAATGCACCTGTGTTCTTCGTCTATAACAGATGCCTGCCCATACCATAACCCCACCACCACCATGGGCCACTTGATCCACAACATTGACATCAGCAAAGCGCTCGCCCACACGACGCCACACACGCTGTCTGCCATCTGCCCTGAACAATGTAAACCGAGATTCATCCGTGAAGAGAACACCTCTCCAACGTGCCAGACGCCATCGAATGTGAGCATTTGCCCACTCAAGTCTGTTACGGCGACGATCTGGAGTCAGGTTAAGACCCCGATGAGGACGACAAGCATGCAGTTGAGCTTCCCTGAGACGGTTTCTGACAGTTTGTGCAGAAATTGTTTGGTTATGCAAACCAATTGTTTCAGCAGCTGTCCGAGTGGCTGGTCTCAGACGATCTTGGAGGTGAACCTGCTGGATGTGGAGGTCCTGGGCTGGTGTGGTTACACGTGGTCTGCGGTTGTGAGGCCGGTTGGATGTACTGCCATATTCTCTACGCCTTTGGAGACGGCTTGTGGTGGAGAAATGAACATTCAATGCACGAGCAACAGATCTGGTTGACATTCCTGCTGTCAGCATGCCAATTGCACGCTCCCTCAATGCTTGTGACATCTGTGGCATTTTGCTGTGAGACAAAACTGCACATTTCAGAGTGGCCGTTTATTGTGGGCAGTATAAGGTACACCTGTGCACTAATCATGATGTCAGATCAGCATCTTGATGTGGCGCACCTGTGAGGTGGGATGGATTATCTCAGCAAAGCAGAAGTGCTCACTATCACACATTTAGACAGATTTGTGAACAATGTTTGAGAGAAATGGTAATATTGTGTATCTGGAATGAATTTTAGATCTTTAAGTCCATCTCATGAAAAATGGGAGCAAAAACAAAAGTGTTGCGTTTATATTTTTGTTGAGTGTATATGGAGTACAGTAAAATACTAACTGTATTATGTTCATGAAATGCCTCAGTCATCCAAGGAAGATCCATAGCAAAGGAGAAATTCAGTTCTGTCAACTGGATAAAAGTTTATTTGGTCGATTACGTTTCGCAGCTCATCCAAGCTGCTTCTTCAGTTCTGGTCAGATGCTGGTGGACACTGCCTTATGTCTGTCTAAAGGGAGGAGCTAATTGCATTGAAACTACTCTGAAACTAACATACCTACTTGTTTACAGTTTCTGTTTGTCCTATTTACAACTCCATCCTCAGACCTTGAAACAAAGAAAACAATAGTGATTGCCTGTTTATGCTCAGAGGTATGAAAACACCCATCAGGAGCCTGAATGATTATGCTAAAATGACTCAGGCACAGTTCCCATTTAGTGTCATTGAACAGACCTACTCTAGCTAACAAACAGAAGAATGTTTCAGAGTAATTTCATTGTAGTTAGCTCCTCCCTTCAGACAGATATAAGGCAGTGTCCACCAGAGTCTGACCAGAACTGAAGAAGCAGCTTAGATGAGCTCCAAAATGTATTTGATCAAAAAACTTTTGTCCAGTTGGCAGAACTGAATTTCTCCTTTGCTACTTACTACCTGTATTACCACATGACATCATAAGGTGGAACAGTGTTTTCAGTTTGAGAGAAGAGAGAATTAAACATGTGTGCATGAAACAAAACACAACTCCAAGTATGTTGTGAGGAAACAACATTATAACATAGATCAGATAATAGAGCAATATGGGCCCTTTACATACACATTTTAGGTATCTGTAAGTGGATGCTTTTTACTTTCTACTCCACTAGTACACTACAACTGGAGTTGTAAAGTTAAGTATTTTTCATTATTGAAGTAAATACTTCTGTGTTTTGGTAGATCTGTATTCTTCACTAATAATCTGAGGGTCGAGACTGAGACAAGACCAAGACCACTGCCCTCTTTGTCATTTTCTACATTTATTTGTACTTTACCGTTATTTTGGCGCATATAAATGTTTTTTTTGTTTTTGTTTTTTTTTATAAATCTATCTCTATTCTATCTGATTAATGTTCATTTAGACTTAAAATAAGCCAAGTAATCTTAAACACTTGTGCGTCTTTTTTGGACCCTCACCTACAGCTTCTTCTTTAAGATTACGTCCACTGGCACGTTTTAGAAAACTGCTTCAAAGTGAAGAAAATGGGTAGGATTTTTAAACCTGTTTTTTCAAATTCCTAACTGGAGTTACATTATCTTATTGGTTTTACAGTGATATTTAGCGGCCTCTGCACATTTTCCAAGCCAACTGCACATTGTGACAAACACAGATTTATCTGGCATTTTATTAGGCAAACCTCCGCTCACATATCGCAGTAGGCCTGCTCTGCGCTGTAGGCCTGCTGTGCCAACAATGTAGCATTATTTTGATTTGTTTTTGCTTTGCCCTTCTAATCAGGACAAACTAAGCCAATGTGCGCTATACGTGGGGGAGGAGAGAGCGTGAAAAGGGTGAGGAGGGGCGCGCTGACATGAGGCAGATGGAGAGAAAGGATGTTTTAAAAAGTTTAACCTGCCCTGTGATAGGCGCTGGTACGCGAGGACGCACACTGATGCGGACAAGCCAGGCGCTGGGAGCGTGTGTGTTTGTGATGTGCCATGCAGTGTCCGTGGGCTCCAGACGAGCGCACAGACTGTTTGAAGCACCGGTAGAAGTTTATTGCTGACAGCAGCGGCCGTAATGAAATATGTTCGCAGTCGATGAGAGTCACACCAAGACTGAGTCCAAGCTCCTTCATGACAGACAAGACCAAGTCCAAATGCTCTCGAGTTTGAGACAAAAAAACCCAAAACAAAACTTGATGATTCTACATGATTCACGTAGGTCACCTGATTTGGCTTCAAAATGGCGAATTTCGTTGAAAGGTGAGAGATTTTCATGCCTGTTTATCACATGTCTGTTCAGAAGGGCTATATTCTTGCCCTAAAGAAAGATGTATTTCCCCTGAAAGTGCTCTGGTCCCTAACTCTGGGCCCTTTCAGTTATAGGCTGCAGACTTTACATTCACACTATATTTGTGGCTCAGTCCGAAGCCTCAGGTCCAGAACTCTGTCCATCCACCCACACACACACACACACACACACACACACACACACACACACACACACACACACACACACAGTTAGGTTTCACAATGGCTGAATAAACTGCACCAATAGTAAAAAAGACAGAAGGCATTTACTGCTCCCAGAGTAAAAGCCTTCTATTGCTTTTAGGTTGATTCAAATTGTATTCACTCATAAAATACTAAAAATGTGCACTTGGCATTTCAACTTCCCACTTTCAATTTGAATTCTATGCTTTTGGTGGTGGTAATAAGTCTTGCATATTTTAGCACAAGTGTGTCTTTGTATGAAAATTCCATGAAAGCTGTGCAAGGTCAACTCTTGTCTCTGCCACAACTGACATACATGTGCCAAAACCTGAATGTAAAAACATATTATAGTTCTTCATTACAAGAATCTACCCACTGGTCACCCTTTACTTTACAGCATAATATAACAGCATTGTAACAAGGATAATATTACTTAAAAACACACACACACATTTTCCTTGTGATAATTAAGAGTTCAGATGCCATGATGTACAGTCTGTCATCACAGAGAAAAAAAAGTAAAATTAAAACAATAAATGGTTATATTTATCCAATGATTTCTACTATAAAATTATTTTCTCTTTAACTTTGACATTTTAATTCATTTTTTTTTAATTAAAATTCGCAGATTTTTCACTTTTACTATTCAAATATTGAGGAGCGACGTGCGGAGAGGCACCAACTGTTCGTGCCTCACATGGACTGACTGTGCTGTAGCTCAGCAGTGACAGACTCTGCGCTAAAGCAGCAAGGTGAGGCACGTAGTTACCTGGCCTCATGGGGCACTCGTGAGTCCAGGGGTTCTTCTTGGAACTTCTGGGGCAGCAGATTAGAATAAGTGACAGCAAGATACAATTTAGAGTTAGCAAGTCAAGTTTTTAGCAATCACTTTTTCTTCTTGTCTGGCCCAACTTTTTAAATGGAGGAAGATTTCATATCAAAGCTCAAGCAGTTTTCTAAACTGGACTTTCGGTCGAAGCAGAAGTTTATAATTAAAGAAACACCAACGGCAGAGCTAAAGGGTTTGCCCCAGACTACGGGATGAAAGACTCGCTCTTTTCAAACAGCGTGGGCCACACGAAAAAGCTGGCTGTGTGCATGTCCAATGCTTTTCCTGCTTCTTTTCTCAACCTGTTGTGACAATGTCTGGACTCAGACGGGATATTGTGACCTGAAGCATTGTTAAACATGAGCGGTCCACTGCTCACATTCAGAGCCAAAAAAAACGTCACTATTTTAATTTATGATGCTACTCTGAGTGCTCTGGAAAATGCACTGAACAATAATAATTAATTTTCAGCTTCACATCAAAATTACGAGCTACCAGTCACTCACAGGGAGAGAAAGTGGCCCGGGGCCAAATTTACTTGCAGCTTTACATATTTGTAAATCTGATTGTGATGACATCAGTGCCTCATCAGTCATGACCCTCACTGCACATCACTGTTCAGATGGGTTAGGGACATGTAGTAATATGATATAAAACCATAAACTGTTTATATAAATGGACATCGCTAGCCCACTAGCCACAGTGTTCCAAATACGAAGTGAGCATGGGGACGCTTCTGGGTCCATCAATTCTGCTTCCAATTGAGTTTACATTACAAAATTGACACCCCTCTCTCTGTAACTGGTGTAGTGTGCCTGGTCTTAAAATGTGTATAACTAATCTACTCTACATGATTCTGGAGTTATTATTTTGCTATTTTGTGCATAAATAAATTCCTATTCTTAAAGGTCCCATGGCACGAAATTTTCACTTTCTGAGGTTTTTGAACGTTAATGTGAGCTCCCCTACCCTGTTTAGGCCCCCCCCATGGTTAAAAGTTGTGAAATGTCTAAACTGAGCATTTACGATCCTTTTCTGCGTTACAAAAAATCGGAGCTCAAACGGGCGATTTTGAACAAGGCACCTGATTGACGTCAGATCAAAAAAAGAAATGCAAATGCAGTTCCACCCCCGTCTGTCTATACTCAGCGTCTCTGTAAATCACGCCCAGAGAGTTTGGACTGCGAATGCGCTAGGCAATGCGAAATGCGTTTTTTAATTTGCCTGGAGGCACGTCCGAGTGTTTCTAGACTCGGAAGTCCTTTATCTGAGCCTCTGGACCTTTGAACAGCAGTGGTTTAATTTTATTTTATGTGGAAATGTGTTTATTTTTCAATGGAACCCTTCAAATCTCTCCCCCCGTGAAAAAACAAGGAAATGGATCAGCTGAGAGCTCAGAGGGAGAGCGGAGAGTTTGGCCACGCCCCCACCCTCTACTATTGGCCAGCTCTTTTCTCCTCATTTGCATTCAAGCAACAACACCCATTATGACCTGTTCTGAGGGAGAAAAAATACTCTTTCTCGTCTTATCTCTGTTTCTCATGCACTGAGTTTTGATTTTGAAGAAGGATTCATTTACAGTATTAGGGAACCATTAAGGAGCCATATAAAAGCATCAAGAAGTACCATGTCATGGGATCTTTAAAATGTGTATAATTAATCTACTCTACATGATTCTGGAGTTATTATTTTGCTATTTTGTCCATAAATAAATTCCTATTCTTAATATGGAACTTGACTCCAAAGTCGCTCCTATAACTGCTAGCTTCATGAGCTTCATTTGACTGGAGCTGAATGCTATGGGTGACGTCACAATCCCTTAATCCACCAGGACACAATGTCAATTAGTG
This sequence comes from Paratrypauchen microcephalus, assembly GCA_036785185.1. Classification (NCBI taxonomy): domain Eukaryota; kingdom Metazoa; phylum Chordata; class Actinopteri; order Gobiiformes; family Gobiidae; genus Paratrypauchen; species Paratrypauchen microcephalus. The sequence goes on along the minus strand of JAVJIX010000157.1, from coordinate 1,132,034 downwards.
TGTAATTATCAGTTACCATAATATTTTGAGCCTATTATTATTCTGTGCCGTAATCAGTTTAGATACTTAAGAAGGTCTAGGTCTACATAAAGATCATTTAAAAAAACACAAAATTTAATAGTTATTAGTATCGATATAAAACAGATGTATTTTCCTGGAGTTAGGGTGTACTCATTGTGTAAGAAATAACACAGGGGCTAGAAACTACTGCTGTAAAGTAAAGTACTACCTAATTAGTATCCAGGGATCTCAGTGCAGAACTTTTCTTGAAATAACACTAATTTATCAAAAGGTTGGGTCGAGATGTGCAGTACTTCAAATGTCTCCAGACGTCATGCATTGACTCTATTTCATAGCAATCTGAGCACGGAGAAAATAGTAAAACAGCATTTAATTGTGGTTGCCAATGTACATCTGTGTGACTGTGAATATAAATGAGAGCGCGAGGGCCTGTTCTCATGGTAACACAAGTAGGAAGTGATGTGCTGATTGACCTTGGCGCGCTGGAGATTTCCTTCAGTGCATGAGTACCGTGAAGAAGGAAGGTAAGACTTCACAGGTCCACCGCACCAAGCCGACCCCCCCTCCACCTGCCTCCTATGTAAGCAAGCAGTGGTCTATGTGTACATGCTGGCAAAGTGTAACCTCGTAAATACAATGAAGGTACAGGTGATGTTGTAATAGTCTTATACTGAACATTTCCTCAATGAGTCTTCTACAATGACTAATGCAGGCATCAGGTGTTAATGATCGAGCTCACACTATAGACTATAACATGATGCGATGTGTTGCTTTGGTAATGCCGCCGCAGCCCTGAGGGGGGCACTGCAGCACTTTCGACAACGTCTTCTCCTTCCTCCCTTCCTTCCTTCCTTAGCTCTGCGTGTCTTTTTCCTCTCCTCCTTTTGTTCCATCACTCCATACTCCTCTTTTTTAATGCTCTGTCTCATCTCTGCTCTGTCTGTCTGTCGCTTTTTTGCTGGTCCCTCCTCCTTTGCTTTCGGTCGACACTTGTTTCCTTTCCCTGATTTTTCCCTCTCTCTCTTTTTCTTCCCATCTCTCTCTCTCTCACTCACTCTGTCTCTCTTCGCCACAGATTTTCAATCAATATTACATCCTCCTCTTTCTTCGTGTCCATATGAAATAAGAGGGATCGAGGCATTGCAGAGCCTGACCTCTTTCCTGTTAACACCTCTTTTTCATATTGCAGTAGAGAATAATTAGTATGGCTAGCCAAATAGCAACATTATCAGATTGCTGTTTAATGGAAATATGACAGAAGACAATTTTGCTCTGATTCCCCCCCGAGCAGCATGAGAAATTATGATGTCAGTTAATTTCTCATCCCTGTACAGGTCCACTTGCATTTGACGGAAACTGCTTTAGCTAATATGATTGTGCATGGTATATGTGTAGTCTCTTAGCTTTGCAAAATGAAAATACAAGAAATACCAGCAGTACATCCACGTTTCATCTGTTTAGTTTCATTTGCCCGTCTTATTTAATAAAGGATGGGGTTGTTGCATTCTGGTCGTGCAGTTCTCAGCCAATACCAGCTCACAAAGTCAGGAGAGTGGAAGGCAGAGTCAAACCTTTGAGTCAGCAAAAGTAGTGGACACAGTATTAAAGAAAGCAACGTTTTGGGGAAATGCTTGTCTTGAAGAAAATCGATGGGGCCTGAAGATCATTAAGAAGATTAGTCACAAACTTTCTAAGACTCAAAAGAAAATCATTTTAAAGGAAGTGTTCAGTTGGATTTGGTAAATAGTTCCAGCAAACAGTATTTTCGTGGATGAACTCATGTCATCTAAACTTTGTATGAATCCACCTTATTACAGATATGTTATCCATTCAGATGGCCGTGTCAAATATAGAACTGGTCTTTCATGAACTGGAGTCCTCTTTACAGTAAAACAACCATTTTAATGTGTATCCTGTCATGGCAAAAGGTGAAATTCAATTTGTCAACTAGACAAAAGTTTATTTGGTCGAATACATTTCGCAGCTCATCCAAGCTGCTTCTTCAGTTCTGGCTAGAGTGCTGGTGGACACAGCTTATAACAGTCTGCATGGAGGAGCTAACTACAATAAAATTACTTTCAAACTATCACACCTATTTGTTTTCAGTTTCTTTTAGTTAAGCCTATTCAATAATATTGAATATTGAATATATTGAATTATGCAGTGATGGTGTGGGGTCTTGTTAGCATAGCGATTCAGGCCCATAATGGGTGTTTTCACACCTCTGGACCTGACCTGGCTGCCCTATTGTTTTCTTTGTTTTGATTTAGGTTTAGGTTAGTTACAGATGGGAGACAAATGATGTCTGAGACCTCCATTTCTGTTCAAGGAAGGATTCTCTTTCTTGACAAAAATAGCCTCTTTAACTCCCCTCTCAAACCAGTTCTTTTCTCTGGCTGAGATCTGTACCTCACTGTTCTCAAAGGAGTGGCCTGTGGCTTCTAGGTGGAGATGTACGGCAGATGAAGGTCCGCTCTGGCTTGCCCCGTCTGTGTTGGTACATCCTCTTGTGAAGTGGGTGTTTTGTTTCTCAAATAAACTTTTGTCCAGTTGACAAATTGAATTTCTCCTTTTGCCATGGATTCTACCTGGACTACTGAGGGATTCTACACGTTTATCCTGTCAGTTAAAAAGTGTGAAAGTGTGAAAAAAAATCAAAAATCATTGTGAGTTAGTAGCGCATTACTCCACTGATCCGAAGGTTAGCGGCTTAAATCCCACTCTCAGCAGAAAAACATCATTGGTTGAGCGGCAGATCCACTGACAAGTTGGTGGTGCGATTCCAGCGGCTGGTGTGTGAATGTGTGTGTTTATGGGTGAGTGGCTCTTTGATGTTACGTGATTTGAGTGCCTTCATTTAATTAATTATTTATGTATGTCTTTATTTATTTATTTATTTCACTTATTTGTCCCCGAAGGGAAATTTGTCCTCTGCATTTGACCCATCCTTTATTCAGGAGCAGTGGGCAGCACATGACTGCACCGGGGGACCCATCTCCATGATTTTACTGCTTAGGCTTGGTCAGGACCTCAGCTGGAGGATTTTTTTTTACCTATGGAGCATGTTTTGGGTTGATGGGGGAAACCAGAGTGCCCGGAGGAAACCCACCCAGACATGGGGAGAACATGCAAACTCCACACAGAAAGACCCAGGCTTCAAGGTGGAAAAGCGCTATATTAAAATGTGACCGTTTGGCATTGTGGCTATCTTGACCGTTTAGAATTTAATCTTTCAATGTGCAAACCATATCTACATATTATGTTTACAGTGACTTTAGACATATGAATATTAGTTAGACATATGAATATTAGTTAGTTCTAACCTACTATTTTGCACCATATCAGTTGTGTTTGGATATACATTTCAGCATATTCCAGTCAAAATCGTTTCCTCATTCACAAACAGTTGCCTGGTCATTTAATCTCACTAGAGCTCGAGGCTTAAAAGTGTCTTCTCAAGTAGACAGATATTTATCTAAAAAATGTCAGTGTGCCAAGTGTACTCATTCATGCCAGCAGTTGTAATCGAGTTGACAACATCTGCACTCCAGGGATGAAATGAGAGAAGAGCAAAATTACATTGGATCAGCTGCTGCCTGTGGTTAAACACTGCAAAAACTTCAATGCGACTTTTCCCTTTCGTGCCAGACAGTCATCGTCACCTCCTACGGCAGCCAGTCAATTTCAGTTAAGGATTATTGATTTCTTCTTTGTCACATATTGTAATAAAAAGCAGGCCATGTCTGGATGCTGTAATTAATGATAAACCTTTATATGTATTGCAGCGTTAGAATATGAGTGATGGTCGTCTGATAGCTTGTGTCCTCGACCTTGACTAAAGAAATGAACACTTAAGAGAAGACCAAAGGGTTAGGTGGCAGCACAGAGTTAAATGATTGACTTGATCACATTACTGGCCATTACTCCACGCTGAAAGAATACACATAATCTCTTAGGCTAATTTGAAACTGGGATCCTCTGTCTGCAAATATAGGACTATTAACTTTTCTGGTGGAGGGTCTGCTACCTGCTTGTCTCCATGAAGAAGTTTTTGCTTTCCCTGGATTGTTCCATATCCATCTAACATTTATCCATTACTGATGTTTGTATTGCTCAAAAATACAATAATTCCTTCTGTGAATAGGAGCAAATCTCCACAGATCTGAATTGTAATGTAGTATAGTGCTGTAACCAGCTTGTCTCCATTGTGATAGATAGCTTTAATATATACTGTGGAACATTCCAGACAAAGCAATAGCATTTCCATGGAGACAAGTAGATAACAGATCCTTCATCAGAAAAGTTGCATAGTACACCTTTAAATCTTATCATATAGCCAAAAAATAACAAAAAATGTTCCAGTAGTGCAAAAAAAGTGTACACATGATAAGTAATGATCCCAAGAATATTATTCCAGCTTTCATATATTGAACAATAAGTCGATATAGTGACAGGCCTAGTCCCACATCACAGTATTTTCCATCCATCCATTTTAGTCTATGCAGATTTCCTTCACCCCAGACACTTCCTCCAGCTCCTCCGGGGGGACCCAAAGGCATTCCCAGGGCAGCTGGGAGACATAGCCCCTCCAGCATGTGCAACATGTCCAAAACACCTCCCAAGAAAGGCCTCCAGGAGGAATCCGGAACAGATGCCAGAGCCACCTCAGCTGGCTTCGCTTGACGTGGAGGAACAGCGGCTCTACTCTGAGCCCCTCCCGTGTGACAGAACCAGGTGATGATCGGTTGACAGCTCTGCCCCTCTCTTCACCCAAGTGTCCAAGACATGTGGCCGGAGGTCAGATGACACAACAACAAAGTCGATCATCAACCTCCAGCCTAGGGTGTCCTGGTGCCACGTGTACTGGTGGACACCCTTGTGCTCGAACATGGTGTTCGTTATGGACAAACCGTGGCTAGCACAGAAGTCCAATAACAGACACCACTTGGGTTCAGATCCGGCCGTTCCTCCCAATCACCCCTCTTCAGGTGTCACTGTCATTGCCCATGTGGGCGTTGAAGTCCCCCAGGAGAACAACGGAGTCCCCGGTTGCTGCACTGTCCAGTTCCCCTCCCAGAGACTCCAAGAAGGCTGGGTACTCTGCACTGCTGTTCAGCCCGTAGGCCGACACAACAGTGAGAGACCTGTCCCCAACCTGAAGGCGCAGGGACGCGGCCCTCTTGTTCAGCGGGGTGAACTCCAACACACGGCGGCTGAGCTGTGGGTCAATGAGCAGGCCCACACCAGCTCGCCGCTGCTCCCCGCGGGCAAGGCCAGAGAAATGGAGAGTCCAGCCCCCCTCAAGGAGTTGGGTTCCAAAGCCCAAGCTGTGAGTGGAGGTGAGGCCGACTATATCTAGTCAGTAACGCTCAACCTCCCACATGAGCTCGGGCTCCTTTTCCCCCAGCAAGATGACATGCCATGTCCCCAGAGCTAGTCTCCATGTCCGGAGATCCGGCCAGCAAGGCCCCCGCCTTCGACTGCCGCCCAAATCTCTGGTCCCTTATGGATCTTCCTGCGGGTGGTGGGTCCACGGGAGGATGACCCTACGTCGCTCCTTCAGGCCCCACAGTATTTTCAGTTAGCATAATGTTAAAACAATGGAGATTTAAAGATGCTAAATACTAAACATTATGTTGATTTAAAAGTATTCAAATACTATAATCTGATGCGTGAAGAGTCCCTCAGTCGTCCAGGTAGAATCCATGATAAAAGGAGAAATACAATTTGTCAACTGGACAAAGTTTGTTTGGTCGAAAACGTTTCGCCGCTCATCCGAGAGCCTTCGTCAGCTCTGGTTCTAGTGCTGGTTAGACCCTGCTTATATCTAGCTGCAGGGAGGAGCTCCCTACACTGAAATAGCTCTGAAACTATCTCCACTAATCTGTCTCTTTTGTATTCCTCCCTGCAGCTAGATATAAACATGGTCTAACCAGCACTAGAACCAGAGCTGACGAAGCCTCTCGGATGAGCGGCGAAACGTTTTCGACCAAACAAACTTTGTTCAGTTGACAAATTGAATTTCTCCTTTATCACTATAATCTGATGAATGTATAAATAAATAAATTAATAATAGCTGCTAATCTGGGGAGCCTTGACTAAAGACGTGAACAGGTTATATGGCACCACAGAGCTATTTAAAAATGATTGACTTATTGGCCATTACTAATTTGAAGTTAAGATCCTCTGGCTGCAAGTATATGATTACATTATTTCAGCTGAGAAACATATGCCCAAAAGACAGAGAGCCAAAGTAAATCAGTTGCAGCCTTTCTGTAAAATCAGCTGTTTGAGAGGTAATTTATATTGTCCATAAAAGGGAAACTTGGGTTATTAAAAACAAAGACACTTAGCCATTTCTCTTCCCTACTAATTTAGATAAACTCACTAAACAGCCCCATAGATCATCATTATGTTTGAATGAATTCTAAAGGAAAGCACTGTCAAACTTTTTGGCTAAATCAAATGTACTGACTCACATATGCAGACTTTGATGGTTATGTGTTAAAGCATACAAGGATGGACAAATAAATAAATATAAATAAACATAGATAGATAGATGGGACCCAATGTTGCAGAAATGACATATACCTCTCTACAGTACGTGAGGATGTGCAGTTCCTAAAAGCTTGAGAACAATTGCATTTTTAAAAAGGCTACATTTTAGCTACAGGCACAATAATTAATATATTTGGTGTTAAACAAAACCCAGAGGACGCTCCTAATTCACAATGAATAAATGGTCATTACATTTGTGCATCGGTCAATTTGCAGAGAAAGGAAACCTAGGAAACAGAATGGGGGATTGTGCACGGTGCCATGGTCCTTGGATATGCAACAACATCAGAGGTGCATAATATGTGTACGCAGAGGGGATTATACTGTCAAAGCACGGACTGCCTGCCAATATACAGGCCCGCATCCAAGTGGCACGCGACAGAAACAATAGCATCCAGACGCTATTTCAGGTTAGCACTGTGTTTGTTCATTATGTCGTGGAGATTGGCCCAACAGAGTATTGCAAAAACAACCTCATTTTTCACCGTGAAATTACAGTAATGTCTGAGTTTAAAGCTTGGAACTGGGACACCACACATCATAATCCCCATTGGTCCGTCAGACCAATGGAGATTTAAAGATGCTAAGTACTAAACGTAGTGCTCATTTAAAAGTATTCTAGCATGATAAATGATATACTAATGAATACAGAATTTGCCAGGACCATAAATTGTACACACAGTTAATACAAGAGGTGAACAGTAATTATGTTGTCCCGATGCACAAAGGACAACTCTTGGTCAGTCCTCTTTCTCTGCCAAAGGGGCTAGACTGTGTACCTGCTTACAGTACCAGCTGATATAAAATCTGAAACAAACAGCAACAAACCTAAAATGACATTAAAATTATTATATGTTTTCAACCAAAAATGCTCTCACAGATAACGTAATAATGCAGTATATTTCTTATGTATGTTACTAATGTGTTTTGTTTTTATGCATGTGGCCTATATTTTCTATAAACAGGTGTTGAAAACCAGAACATGGGCTAAAACACTCAAAGCAATGCATTTGCTTGTCCAATGTGATTGTGAGGTCCTTAATAAACATAAATAAAATGTATGTACCAGCTAACCCGCTAAGTGCCGTGTTCCGAATAGAAATTGAACCCAGCATCTTATCGAGCTTTGCATGGCTCTTTTGTTACTTTTTTAAAGGGACAGTGTGTAAGATTTTTACCCGTTAATTACTGAAATTGAAGATACCCATTCAAAAATACAGTGTTTTCCAAGCCTTTTCACTTCCATCATGAAATCAAAGTATTCTTTTGGACTTAGATATAGTCACATAAAAGGGGGATCTTCCCCATGCAGAGGCAGCCATTTTGAATACGAGAGCCGCAGAAGGACATTTGGACTCCACCTTCACCTTCGGCAAGGCTCATGGTTTTGGGTAAACAACACAAGCATGCTGCCGGATCAGACGTCGTAATGGATCTAACACGTGTTTTGGACTAAATTGTTTTACTGTATTTTATTCACTGGATCCTTACGGACAAATTGAGAGCAAGTTTATGGTGAAATACAGAGTTTGACCTGTGCAAAGCATTCTAAGGTAAGCTAACCTCGTTTTGTGCTTTTCCGTATAAAAGCCCCATGTGCTCAGGGAGTGATTATTGTGCAGGGAAATGAATTGCATAGTCAAAAAGAGGAGACTGTAAGGTTTCATTTGATGTGTAGAGTGTCATGGTACATGATCGGGAATGTGTGTTTTCATGAGAAAAGAAAAAAAAAAAAAACAGGACCGCGTTTTATTACAGTAGCGGCGCGCACCCGGGCGACCCTCGAGGTCTGCCATAGCTAAAACAGAAAGTGCAATAGCACCATCCACCTATGCGCCACGAATCCTACACACTGGGGCTTTAACACTGTTTTTACTAATGGATCCCTATGGATGTGTTGCATTACTGACAAAAGCGGATTTTCATGGTAACTTTTTTCTTCAACATTCCTTCCCAAGCTCTATACTATAATATACAGGCATGTGCCTTTTTACTCATGGGGGTAACTTTACAATATCATTTCTTATGATTAGCAACCAAAGCAGCTATATGCAACAAAACTGTGATGCACTCTATTATATCTCAGTGGAGAGAGTTTATTTAGCATCAGTAATGACACAAGAACACTATGCGACATTGTTTTACAGCCTCAGATCAGCAGGTCAGAGATAGAGCTATACACAAAGAAACGTCAACAAGGACCAAGCTGGAAGTGTCCTTGGTATGGCAGTGCAATGAAAAATGACCCAAACCCAACACCCCAGTGTTGACTTTCTTAAGTGGAAAAGATCATGTACTGAATGGGACCACACACAAAAATCTTTAATTCTTCAATTCAAAACATGCAGTCTCTTCAAGGTTCAAGTTGCAGGTTGGTGAATCTGCTCGTCTCCATGGAGATTGCCAGGTTTTATGCCATCCTGTGGAACATTCCAGGCAAAACAACATAGAAGAATACAAAATGTCATTCCATTAAAATTTGATCCTGGTCAAACTCATTACAATATATTTATACATACAAACTTAAACACATCAGCCATAGACGGTATATATAAATGAACATAGCTAACCCGCTAACTGCCGTGTTCCTAATAGAAATTGAACAGCTCCATCAATTCTGGCTCCAATTGAGTTTACTTTGAAACATGGTCACCCCTCTTACTGTAATTTCTTTAGTTAGCGTCATCATTTTGACCTTAAAAGGTTAGTATTAAACCACTCTATATGGTAGTGGTATTTCTATCTATTCATGCATTTTATCTGTAAATAAATTCCTATTCCTAATATGGAACTGGCTCCAAATTCCATCCTATAACTGCAGAACGCTATGGGTGACATCACACTCCATTAGTTCACTTCTTTATAGAATATATGACATCAACTGAGAACACAATATGGACTTTCCTGATACCCATTATTAGGTGTAATAGGGAAGAGATCAAAATTTCCCTAACCTAAATATCAAAAGTGTTGTCACATGCTTTAAAGATCCCATGACATGGTACTTCTTGATGCTTTTATATGGCTCCTTAATGGTTCCCTAATACTGTAAATGAATCCTTCTTCAAAATCAACACTCAGTGCATGAGAAACAGAGATAAGATGAGAAAGAGTCATAAATATCTCTCTCAGAACAGGTCATTCTGGGCGTTGTTTCTTGAATGCAAATGAGGAGAAAACAGATGGCCAATAGTAGAGGGTGGGGGCGTGGCCAAACTTTCCGCTCAGAGCTCAGAGCCCACAGCTGATCCATTTCCTTGTTTTTGCACGGGGGGAGAGATTTGAAGCGTTCCATTGAAAAATAAACACATTTCCACAGAAAATAAAATTAAACCACTGCTGTTCAAAGGTCCAGAGGCTCAGATAAAGGACTTCCGAGCCTAGAAACACTCGGACGTGCCTCCAGGCAAATAAAAAAATGCATTTCCCATTGCCTAGCGCATTCGCAGTCCAAACTCTCTGGGCGTGATTTACAGAGACGCTGAGTACAGACAGACGGGGGTGGAACTGCATTTGCATTTCTTTTTTCGATCTGACGTCAATAAGGTGCCTTGTTCAAACTCGCCCGTTTGAGCTCCGATTTTTTGTAACGCAGAAAAGGATCGCAAATGCTCAGTTTAGGGGGCTAAACAGGGTAGGGGAGCTCCCATTAACGTTCAAAAACCTCAGAAAGTGAAAATTTCATGCCATGGGACCTTTAAGAACACACAGAGCAGATAACACCTACTACGCACAAGCTCTATTAGGCTGTCTTCTATGAATGTCTTCAATCAAATGGATTCACATCATCTGTAAAAGTGTATGGTTATCCCTATGATTAGCAAATAATATGCTCCCTGTATTTCCTATTCTTCATGCACTTCCCACATAGCACATACACCTACCATTGTGTAAGAGCTGCAGACATCGATGAATCTGGCCCTAGCAGCTAATTCTTCTCTGAGTAGGAGGCAACTGTAACAAAATGCCACAAACCAAACAAATATGCAGGTTTTTTTTGTTTTTTTTTACATATTCTAGTCTAAAAGCCATTTGCAATAATTATATGCAATTTAAATAAGAAGAGTAAAAATGACCAAGGTCAAAAAACTGGCCCCATTAAGGCAATTTCTGAACATGACTGCCCAGATACAGCAGAATGTTCTGACGCTTTGTTAAATAACCTGTTTCTCCCATACCACGCGGTTACGTCAGCATTTAACTTTCAACTCCAGAAAAAGTTTTGTTTCAAGCATTTTCTCAAGGCTTTGCCACGGGCTCGTCTCCATGAAGATGTTATTACGTTGCCTTGAATTTTACATACTAGTATAGGGCATTAAACTTCAATTTTATATTTAATACAATTGCCGGTATTTTATTGCTTGTAATTTCAACCAAAACATGCAGTCATACTTTAAACAGGGTGACATTTGTGTACAGATTCAACTTGACAAGTACAATTATCTACCAATGGAAGTGTGTGTTTTTTTATTTAATTCAAGCATTAGATTTTTGTTTCTTATTTTAAGCGCAGTTTTTTTTCTGATCTTAAAAGTCTTGTTCCATTAGTATATCATTTTACTTGTTGTTTCTTGACTCCGCAGCACATCTTTCAGGCGCCCGGAGACCCATCTCCATGATCTTATTGCTTTGTCAGGACATCAGCTGGAGGATTTTACCTGTGGAGCATATCTCTTTTTTTTTGTGTGTGTTGATGGGGGGAACCGGAGTAAACTTAGACTTAGACTTAGACAAACTTTATTGATCCACAAGGGAAATTGTTTTGGGTACAGTAGCTCACTCATCAAATATAATATACAATATAAAAACAGAGGGTGAAAGAACAAGAAGAAAAATAGATAGAATAGCAACCAAAGAGCAATAGACCTGTGTCAGATGAGACACAATTATATACATAAGATAATGGTAATAAATATATATGTACAATCAGATTTAAATAAAAAAGTAGTAGTCAATATAAAATACAGTATCAAATATGATGTACAGTACCAGCTTTATACAGTTGTAGGGAGTATTATCTGCTACATAAGGGTGAGTTGTTGTACAGTTGTAGGGAGTATTATAGTGTGAATGTAGTCCTGTATCTCTCACTGTTTGAGCGGAGCGGTAGGAGCCTGTTGGAGAATGAGCTCCTCTGTCCCTCTATGGTCTGGTACAGTGGGTGAGCAGGAGTGTCCATGATGGAGAGCAGTTTGTCCAGTGTCCTCCTGTCCCTCACTGTGACAAATGTCTCCAGCTCACAGCCAATCACGTGACCAGCTTTACGGATCAGTTTGTCAATCCGTCTGATGTCTCTTTTACTGGTGCTGCTCCCCCAGATCTCCAGTTCCTCAGGAAGTAGAGTCTGCTCATGCTCTTCTTGTACACAGCATTACAGTTGTCTCTCCAGTCCAGCCTGTTGTTCACCTGAACGCCCAGGTACTTGTAGCCATGCAAAGAACATGCAAACTTCACATAGAAAGGCACGGGCAACCCAGCCACCATGCCTTATTTGTCTGACAGCACTTGTTACATTTTTCATATAGAATTGTCAGTGTTAGACTGATTAAGAGACATAAGACATGGGTTTTAATAAAATACAAGCCTGTGCAAATGCAAACATGTGAACACATGAAAATATAATCAAGAACATCACTCTCTGGATATGTATTTCTCCATCCGTCTCCTTTATTTAATCCACTGATGTCTCTCTGGTGTTGACAGCACGTGCAGTGTGGTTTGCACAAACTTAAAATAGCAACATCACTTCTGGCAAATTGGATTTCTAATTACTCTTGCACTGCCATCTGTTTGAATTATAACTGCAGAAAAAAACACTGTAATAGCACAGCATTTTACTGATTTCCGCAGTGTTCAACATCCACTCTTTCATTTATTAGTAGAAGGACCTTTCTCTCATATGCGGTGTAAAAATAAAATCAATTATATGTGATTAAAACTACCCGGCGACTGATCCCTAAAGCAGGAGGTGATTTAACATCATGTGTCAGCTCGGGTGGAGCACGCCGCCCTCGTGTGGAGGTGAATCTAGTGAATACCAATGCACACAGACCAGCTCTGAGCTCAGGGTGCACTCCTGTTTAATGGGTTTGTTCATTCTATTTCATCATACAGAGAGCATTTACCCCTCAACTTGCACATCTTTCAGTTTGACTCAGTTCTGATAGGGCTGGAAAATTGTACATTTTTAATAGAAAAATGATTCAAAGTTCTTTTTCTTTTCAGTCGAGATCAATCTTAATATTGGATTTTTCAACAAAATCAATTTCAATCAGATGTCAAAAACTTTACTCTTGTAGCCAGCCGTGCAAAACACCATAGAGACACATGAGTAAACACAGCATACAAAAGAGCCATGAAATAACCCGATAAGCTGCTGGGTCACCATTGGTAAATACATTTATGACTATACTTTTGAATGAATGATGCAAGTTTAGTATTCAACGTCTTTAAAATCTCCAATGGTTTAACATGAGGCTAACTGAAAACTGTATAATATGTGATGACATGATCCCGAGCTCCACACAGTGCTGTCCTTTTCCCCTCACTATAGGGCAGAAAAGGTCTGGAGGTCACGTCAAGTGCGCAGTTCAAACACACTCCACACACAAGTGTCCCTCACAGCCTCTGCTTATTATTACTGCGCTCCAAACAAGTCTCTCTCCACACATCCAGCAGCACTGTGCTTCATGAGCCAACAGCACATAAAGACGCTGCCAATGTCTCTCACAAATCAAAGCACTATATAGCCCAATATCTCCACATTCACCCGTTGCAGATTGCCGTGAAGATTTCTCAAACTTTAAGAAAGTTTCTGAGACAAATTCAATGAAATTTCTGCAGAAAAACAAAGTCATTTAGTTGAGGTCCAGCTGATAGTACTGCAGCCGTCCTGGCACACAAATGATTAGATGATAATCATTCAGCTCATTCAGTAAGTGCTAAACAAATCAATGCGTTCCAACAAAAACTGACTCATTCCTTGTCATCTGCAAAACGACAGACCGGTGTGAATTGTGTGAGATTACCAAAGAAACGCTGGAATCACGGCAAACTCGAGAGGAGGGGCTGTTCAGAGCTTAATTGAAAGAAGAAATGTATTCAGTGGGATGCTAGCAGTCCAGCTTTTGAGCCAGCAGGTAGACTTTTTACTCCTCTCATGGTAAGCTCGTTAGCTAAAATCCACCAACCGACAACTGAAAACATGCCAAAAATCAAAGTGAGGACCAGCCAAAGTAATTTTACTGGCAACTGGCACTACAGGAGCTGGCTGAGATAGGATTCTGTCTCTCTGCTTAACGCCTAGCTCTAAACCCTTGAGGCAAAACTAGAGACAATCTGCTGCTGAATCCTGTACACCGACTCTTTTGTGTCCCACTGTGTTTTAATAGACACCTTTCAGCAGATGTTAGCTAAATGGAGACACTATGTCTGAAGCTCAAATTTTAATCTGAATTTGTTTTAACACAATCTGACAATAAAGAACTGACTTAGTATGAACTATAACAAAGCTAATTTGTGCTGAAAAAAACAAAACAAAAACAAAACAACAAAAAAATGCTAGGCAACTGTCCAACTATATTGAGTTCATTGATTAGTATTAAAGGAAAAGTAAAGTTTTTTTTTATAATTTGAGCCTTATTTCGGTAATAAAACAAGTTGTTTTACTCACCCATATCACTTTGGTGTCATATGGAGCATTTCCGGAGATATTTTAGATTAGCGTTAGGCTAACGCCGTTAGCCTAGTGCAACTTATAGCCATAGCTCGGGGCATTCTCCGAGCATGTAATATGCCCCGTGCGGGCTCCAAATAACACAAACTTTAGCACTTTTCAAATCATAGAAGCTCGATGTCTTTAGTCTACGATTTCATTTGAATCAAAAGTGGCCTGTAATCCGAGATTTATCCATAGTTTACAGCTTTGCGTTCCATGTTTGGGTCCCGGGAGCTGAGAGCACAGTCCGTATGCGCACTGGCGTCCTCATCTACTCGAAACTATGGCTAAATCTCGGATTACAGGCCACTTTTGACCAAACAAAATAGTAGACTAAAGACATCGAGCTTCTATGATTTGAAAAGTGCTAAAGTTTGTGTTATTTGGAGCCCGCACGGGGCATATTACATGCTCGGGGAATGCCCCGAGCTATGGCTATAAGTCGAGCTAGGCTAACGGCGTTAGCCTAACGCTAATCCAAAACATCTCTGGAAGTGCTCCATATGACACCAAAGTGATATGGGTGAGTAAAAAAACTTGTTTTATTACAGAAATAAGGCTCAAATTGTAAAAAATGTTACTTTTTCTTTAATTAGTATCAACAATCAATATTTTTTTTGATTCTTGACCACTCTCATTTGCAGGTTTTAGTCTCCTGTTACATACAACATTTGGAGGACTTTTTCCCCATTCTAAAGAGATTATATTTTGATTTACACTGTTAATTGGTATGGCAAGACTCCTTATGAAAAACATGGATAACTTACCTCCTTACCTCCATAGTTTAGCACATCTTCTCACCCTCAGAGAGTTTGCATACAGAATGTGTTGAAATGAAATGAAATATGAGCTGATTAGCATAAGGTAAGTGCCTCTATCTGTACTGCGGATTTCCCCACACATCGCACTGAGAGTCTCTGAGGTAATTAGCGTTTTGTCCCATGCAGTGGCTAGTTGTTTTTTTTTAAAAAGTGAAGTACTTATCATTCACTAAAAGCTGAGCACTTATAGCGGGAGAGGGATTGGAGCACCATGTTGTAGCTGGATGTAGGAGGCTGTGATGTGCAGTGAACTTGTCGATTAGCAGTGTACAAGTGTACAGAGCTCTACACAGAGAAAGACAGGAAGCACTGTGGGGAGGAGAAGAACTGGAGAAGAACTGAAAAGGCTGAGATTTTGTTTATGAAGATGGAAAGCTTATTTATTGTCTTTACATAATAATATAATAATTTGTATCTCTGTGTCTGGGTTTGTGGGGGTCCGTGAAATGCTTTTCTTCATGGAGCTGTTGTTGCTTTGTCTAGAATGTTTCACTTTATGGCATTAAACATTTCTACCTTCATGGAGACTAAACCGGACCAAGTTGCAGGTTCTGTGGATCTGTGGAGAAGGGCGACCCCACTCACAGTCAGAATGCCTGTTTTTCTTGGTATTTTTGAGCTATATAAAACCACTTGTAATTGAATAAATGTAAGATAGAACTGTTTAATGTCATATTGTGGAACATTCCCGGCAGAGCAATGACATATCCATAGAAACAAGGAGGTGACGGACCCCTAATCAAAAAGTTACACAGTGCACCTTTAAAGGGATAGTGCGTTTTTTTTAAAATGTTAATCTGTATGGGTTTCCTTCTAAAAGTTACGTGTGTTGACACTGGCTTACCTCTGACAGTCTCAGCTGATCCCGGTTCGGCGCCCACGTAAGTAGATCCGGTAACTTCCCTGGAACATGAAATAAAACTTGTTTTTCTTCTCAAAACAAAACATTTGTTAGAAAGGTGATATATTTGTGTCCGAAACAGTTGTCCACGAAACATCCAGCAGCGTATTTCGCATTCGTGTATCGTCTCTCTCCACTTGTATCACTACGCCCATGTTAACTCTATCAGCCTGTTCACTTGTAAACTTCGGCG
This sequence comes from Paratrypauchen microcephalus, assembly GCA_036785185.1. Classification (NCBI taxonomy): domain Eukaryota; kingdom Metazoa; phylum Chordata; class Actinopteri; order Gobiiformes; family Gobiidae; genus Paratrypauchen; species Paratrypauchen microcephalus. Next base: position 1,115,823 of record JAVJIX010000157.1, on the reverse strand, counting down.
TAGCCATCCGCTGGAGGTGAACAGGCTGATAGAGTTAACATGGGTGTAGTGATACGAGTGGAGAGAGACAATAGGCGAATGCAAAATACGCTGCTGGATGTTTCGTGGATAACTGTTTCGGACGCAAATATATCACCTTTCGGACAAATGTTTTGTTTTGAGAAGAAAAACAAGCTTTATTTCATATTCCAGGGAAGTTACCGGACCTACTTACGCGGGCTCCAGAAAGTGAGCCGAACCGGGATCAGCTGAGACTGTCAGAGGTAAGCCGGTGTCAACACACCTAACTTTTAGAAGGAAACCCATACAGATTAACATAAAAAAACAAAAACAAACGCACTATCCCTTTAAAGTACTTCTAATATTCTAGTTAGATTGGTCTTTTCCTTTTTTTCCTTATAAAACTTGATTTGTGATTACATATTTCTATTCTCCTACTGTTCGTGAACTTTGCGTTGCAACTCTGGAATGTCCTCATTGTGGGACAAATAACAGTTCTCATCCTATCTTATTTTGCCTTTTTTGTGAATTATTAGCTAATGCCTTAAAGGTGCACCTGTACCTAATTTTTCCCATATATTTTTCCAAAATTTGCCTTGACTAAGGATAGGTATATTGTATAAGCAGCTCTTAAGGTCAAAGCCTGTCCACTGCGTGCTGTCCGCTAATTATAAAGTGTTTTATTGTCCGATATACAGAAAGGATTATTAGCATAGTAGTTGTTTTTTGCTTTACCGTGACGACAAATGTCCACTCTAATCTCTAAATGTGAAAAGCGCCTATACAATTCCTTGTTGTTTTAGTTGAATTTGAATGGAATTTTGAATTTGAATTTAATTTTGAATTGAAAAGGTAAGTGAGGAGTAAACTAGTGCTGTTTTTCATGTTTTTAAGACTTTAAAAAGCAGCGACTTGAATACATGTGAACCATTATCGACAGCATTTCGTTTTTAGATGTATTGCAGATTAAATAGTGAGATTCTGAGGGTCCAATGGTGAGGCATATGGTGTTATAGAGGAAGACCACAGAAGGCGATGAAGAGTAGTTGTTGAAATATATCAGTGTTTTATGGGGATGAATGACGTGTAAGAAAAAGATCATCCAAATATTCTAACAGCGAATGGTATCCCTGGCTCTGAAAAAAATTTAAATTGAATTCAGACAGATGTTATGTAGACAATATAATGTTATTGCAATCATGAATGTGTCCCTGGGCCATATTTTTACTGTTTACTATATTGTCCCTTGTATAATTTTTATAGGTTACACAATTGCATGACCTCATAACGATAACAAAAACAAGACCCATTCTATTAACACAGTTTTTTTCTTTCCTTCCTTCTCTTCATCTCACTCGCTCTTCCTCTCTCTCTGCCTTTTTTTCATGCCTTGGCTCTTAGTGTTGCAGATATCCATGCAGACATGAATAATATTATCCCCTATAGAAGAGCTAAGATAAACAGGTAGTGTGTCATTTGTTTAACACTGAATAGCAAAAGTTTTTAAAAGGTTCTATATTAGGCAAAATGACTTCTTGTTACCTCCTCAAAAACATACCTGGAGTTGTGTTTTGTCTCTTTTATTATTAGTTTGTCAGCAGTACATCTCCAAACCTCAAAATGCTCTGTGTTATATCACGTAATGGTGATTTTCAAATCATTCCAGAATTGGAGGACATTTTGGCTTTAAAATTCTTGAAAAATAAACCTTCACTTTTCTGATTTTCTGCTACATATTCATCAATAATAGGTAATAAACTATTAAATGCTTGATTAGCTCAGCTGACGGTCAATGGTAAAAAAATGTATTATATGATTTATATGGCTTATTTATTTATTTACTCTAATCACAGTAACAGGGTTGCAGGTAACAGGGTTGCAAAATCGTGCTAATGTTAGCTTTATTTCAGGAATATAAGCTAGCTGTTTAGCTAGCTAGCTAAACAGCTAGCTTATTAGTTTTATTAGTATTAGTATTATTAGTTATTACTTATCAAGAGGAAAAACTTTATTTATGCAAATACGTAAAGGAAAAAAAAAAGTCTTATTCTGATCATTTGCATAACAGGGTTGCATGAGGCAGAGTGAGACATTCAATCAAGGATAACTGTTTTATAAAAATATGAAAAATAGAAGAGAAGACAAACCTTTGCTCTGCCCATTCGTTTGGAAAACTGTTTGATGATGTCAAGTCCAGGGGATCATGTGGTTCTGTTTTCTTCTTCTTCTACCAGACTAAAAATGTTCTGGTAACAGGGTTGGTGCAGGTTGTGGGACACATGTTCCATGAATAATAATTATTATTTGAAATATTATGTCTACTAAAACAAATGTTCCACAGTTACAAGAGATGGAAATGAAACAAATTATAGAAAAAACAAGAAATGTCAGTTCAATTTAACTGTTTTATTTGAGATTCAGTTTGGTCATTAGAGGGGTGGGACTAGAGGAAAATTGCATTTTGGGGGAACTCCAGACTTATTTGGTGTTTTAAAAACTATTTTCAAGCATTCTTTTCTCTTAGTTTTTTTAGATTTGGTCTCAGGACAAGTAAATTCACTCAGAAACTGTATGTTTTAGTATTTTGTATGTGGATTATTTAATATTTGATGGGTGGGACGTAAAATGTCCTCCAATTCTGGAATGACCCAGCTACATTTTACTTTTTGTTCATTAGAGATTGGTAATTCTAGTGCTGAAATGATCCAAATGATTGCACTGAAGCTGTATGAAGTTCAAAAACCCAGTGGAGCACTTACTGTATTACCACATGGCATCATAAGGTGTAGTATTTTCAGTTTTAGAGAAGAACTCAGCCTAAATAAGCAGTGTTTTTAAACATGTGTGAATGAAACAAAACACAACCCAAAACATATCCGGAGTGTGTTTTTGATGAGGAAACAACATGATAGCATAGAAAATGGCGAAATATGAGCCATTTCATTCTTCACCTAATAAATACAAAGTACTTTTTTCCCCCATAGAGCTGTTCCTGAATGTTCCTTGTAATTTTCCATCTTGTTCTATTAGATAATGTGAGGACTGTACAGTTATGTAAACAGTAATAGAACCACAGTCAATTAAGAGGAACAACAACACAATGATTCGGCTGCCTATAATAGCTATGATTTCCCATTTATTATTATTATTTTTTCATTCGGAACATAAAGATATTTGTGTTATGAAATCTGAGTCTAATTTATTTCAAATGAAAACGTAACGATTAGAATGAAACAATTATATTCCATGCAAGTGACGTTCGAAATAGTCCTCTGTAATGAATATCCCACGTCAACAGCCTTATTTTTTTCTCTGGTTGGCGCCAGCTAACCATGCAAGCAGTAAATTAGTTTTGCCAACAAAAACATAATATTCTTATTCAATTGATGGAAAAGACCATATAAACTGTCAGTGTCTCCCGAGCTAAAGCTATGGGGCTGAAGAATGATTTTAACGAGATGTGTGATTTGCCATGCCTCGGTGAGTTGTGTAATTTTGTATCTTAACTTAATTTGTCAGGCAATTTAACAAGGTGAGGCTGTCCGTCTTCGTGTTTTGACATCTCTTAACTTGATGAAACATGTGTTGAAGTCTCATTACTTGGCAGACGGCGCATTTTTGTTCCTATAATGCACATACTATCTGTCCATAAAAAGCCCAGACAGTGGCGTTAGTCTGACCTGCTGGAAGATAATGGTCCAAACACCCTTTCTGCTGTATCTCATTATCAAATTGGCTCTTGTTGGTTATCGCTCTCATCAGGGAGCTATAGCACAGATTTCTGAATGTCACTAGATATGGCGAGGCTGGTCCCCCTCTCATTTCCTTTCATAATAAAACATACAATAGAATGTAGAAGTCAGATAGAGGCTGAAGAGCTTTTCAGGAAATACACAATATAGCCTACTATAGTTTTCACAGACATTCGCTTCCCCTATACACAAGTTTTTTTTGTGGTTAGTACACGTAGCATGGAAATAGTTCAGCAGTAACACAGGTCCAGAAAGACCTGTGCAGTAAGATCAAAATTTTGGGATTGGTTGTAAGCTCCGTACACTTTCACTAGAATTTGGAATTGGATGGCATTTGGATGATATTTGCCCTGGAATTGCCAATCTGTGCTGAACAAAAGGTGCTTCATGACAACACAAGGTGGAACAGAGCTTTGGAGATGTAGACAGACTAATAATAAAGGGTTACTCAAACATGTGCAGATGAAACAACACAACTCGGGTATGTTTTTATGAGGTAACAGCATTCTAACATGGATAAAAGCTCACAAGAGTCAAGTTTGCATCATATAGAACCTAAAAAAAAACCTCAAATGCATTGTAACAGCTCATCCCTGGTAACCTAATGGAAATAACACAACAATAAGGTCAAAAAGTTGTAAAATAGTCAAATAAATGCAGGAGACAAAACCAAAAAATAGCTGTCAGCGTGTAATAAAAGGCAAGTTAAAGTTGCTGTACCAATTTATTTTTATTTTTATTTTCAAATAGTGCAATTTTCAAGTAAAATGTTGTCTCTTGTCTCAGAGATTATGTTGTAAAAGCAGCTCTTACGGTTAAAGGAATATTAACGTTTTTTACAATCTGAACCTTATTTCGCGAATAAAACAAGTTGTTTTACTCACCCATAGTACTTTGGTGTCATTTGGAGCAGTTTCGTAGATGTTGTAGTTTAGCGATATCCGTTAACGTGAGTGCCCGGGGCAGGCGATTGCAATCACCAAATAACACAAACTTTATCACTTTTCAAATGACAGAACCTCAATGTCTTAGTCTACACTTTTGTTTGAGTCAAAAGTGGCCTCTAATCTGAGATTTAGCCATAGATTCGAGTAGATGAGGAGGACAGTGCGCATGTGCTCAGTCACAGCTGATTTCGCTCTCAGCTCTCGGGACCCAAACATGAAAGGCAAAGCTGTAAGACGTTTGGACCAGCGTGTTTGCAGTACCCACTTCAGTCAGGATGATTTTTTACCAACAAAGGAAAAGAAAGAAGGCCAGCGGATTCAGCGCACGATTCTGAGAAGTACTGCAATACCGATGGCTGTTCTCTGGTGCGCTGCTCCTAAAACTGTCTCCGCTTCATTCTTTCTAATACCTCCTCATCCGTATACTCAGGCTCAAAACGATAGGGACGGCCATCATACTCAAATAAGTCCTCTTCAGCCTCAAAGTCCGAATCTTCTGCCATGTGTCGCTCGCAACAAAAAAGTTATGAGCGTCTTCTTATCTGCAAATCAGCTGTGAATGTGCGCATCCGCACTGGCCTCCTCATCTACTCTAATCTATGGCTAAATCTCGGATTAGAGGCCACTTTTGACTCAAACGAAAGTGTAGACTAAGACATTGAGCTTCTGTAATTTGAAAAGTGATAAAGTTTGTGTTATTTGGTGACTGCAATCGCCTGCCCGAACCACTCACGTTAACGGATATCGCTAAACTACAACATTTACGTAACTGCTCCAAATGACACCAAAGTGCTATGGGTGAGTAAAACAACTTGTTTTATTACCGAAATAAGGTTCAGCTTGTAAAAAAACATTAATATTCCTTTAAAATAAGACCGCCATGTGCTGTCTGCATTTAATTATGAAGTGTTTTATTTGTTCAACCCAGTAAGGGTGCTGTTAGGCTGCTAATTGTAGTTAGCATGACCGTGATTACCGCCTGGTCTCATGAATTGATCACTGCAAAGCATTTAAAATGAATTAGTTCTGTTGTTGTCTTTTTTAAGACAGCAAAAAATAGAGAACTATTTCAAATGATAAATGTAACAACTAAATTATGAACCAAAACATTTTAAATAAATACAACAATACAAGTACTGACGGCAAGGACTGTGTTTCAAAAGACCTATGATTTAACTGAGGGACAGAAATCGATGGATTAGTTTGGCTATTAGCAACATGACAAAAATAAGAGTTTAAAGGTGCACTATGTGATGTTTTGGTTTGGGGTGCATCATCTGCATGTTTCTATGGATATGTCTGTACTGTTGCACCCAACGTGACCCCGTGTCCTAATTGAGATTCACAGCCAGCTAAACTCTCTCTTGCATCATTTCCTCCAAGGAACAGGCAGGTGTTGTATTTGACGAGGATTTAATGCAAAAAAGTGTGAAACTGCAATGATACAAAACACATTATTACTACTGGAACATCTCAAATAAGTCTCATACAAACACAACAAACTTAGACAAAGTGCCACAAACATACATGCCAACATTGATATTCAACATAAAACTCACTCATATTGCCACTCAAAGGGCTGGAAACGAGAGGATGGCTTCAGATTGAACACCAAAAAAACATCATGGTCTGATTAACACTCAACAAGCTAGCTGTCTACTTCTGGCTACCCACTGGCCAAAGCATCACCACAATTGCAACTAGCGCCCTCTAGCAGGCTGGAAGAACACAATATACAACAGTTCCAATACACTCCCCGTCTGGCATTACTTTAAGAATGCCACAATAAACTAACTAAGCAGTAGGGGATAACAGTAAAATACAGTCTGAGATAGGTCTGGAGAAGGTTTTCAAAGTCTTGTCGCGTGCCACTTTGACCTCAACCTTCCTCACAACTCCATCCTTGCTCGGAAGAGTCTTCATGATGATTCCCATGGGCCATTCGTTTCGTTTTAGTTGCTTGTCCTTTAGAAGAACAATGTCCCTTTCCTTCAGATTTGGTTTGTTGCATTGCCACTTCTGACGACTTTGAAGCATGTTGAGGTACTCTCTTTGCCATCTGGTCCAGAAAGTGTCAGCAAGGATTTGAACTCTTTTCCACTGATGTTTGAACATGTCTGTGTTAGTGAAATCTCCTGGTGGAACTGGGATTGCTTTTGTCTTTTGTGTTAGCAGCGTCATGGGAGTCAAGATCAAAGGTGCCTCAGGATCTGAAGAAACAGGCACTAAGGGCCTTGCGTTGATGATAGCTGTGACTTCAGCCAGCAGTGTTGTCAGGACCTCGTGAGTCAGTGAGGGATTTCCTGCTTGTAAGAGCATAGAGTCGAGGATGCGACGTGCGATTCCTATCATACGCTCCCACGTGCCTCCCATGTGGGATGAGTGAGGAGGATTGAACACCCAGGCGCACCTTTGTTCACGTAGATAGTCATTCACACTTGCATCACCAGGCTTTGGAGATTCCAGCTTCAGCTCTTTGGATGCACCAATGAAGTTGGTACCGCAGTCAGACCGTAACTGTTTAGCAGGTCCTCTGATGGCAAAAAATCTACGAAGAGCATTGATGAAACTTGAGGAGCTTAGCGTCTCGATAACTTCAATATGAATGGCTCTTGTAGACATACAAGTGAATAGCACTGCCCATCGCTTGTTGTTGGCGTGACCACCTTTAGTGCGACGCGTTGTGACCTCCCATGGTCCGAAAACATCCAGGCCAACATATGAAAACGGGGGATCAGTTTGTAGACGTTCGGCGGGCAGATCTGACATAATTTGTTGCTCCGTTTTCCCTCGAAGCTTTCTGCAAGTTACGCATTTGTGGATGAAACTGCTGATGGATCTCTTGGCACCAACCAACCACAAACCACTTGCTCGCACTGCTCCCTCAGTGAAATGTCTTCCTTGATGCTTGACAGCGTCATGATGATGTTGAATGAGTAGGGTAGCAATGTGATGTTTTCTTGGGATCAGAAGAGGGCTAGCTTCATGACTCATGAGCTTTGACTCTGACAAGCGTCCTCCAACACGCAGCAGGTCTTTGTCATCAATTATCGGCTTAAGCTTGTACAACGGACTGTTGCGTGGCAGATCTTGTTTTGCCTTAATGCGTTTGATTTCTTCAGCATACACTTCATTTTGGACACATCTGATGATAGTGTACTCTGCTTGAGTTAAGGCTTCTTCTGTGAGACTTGTTTTGCAGAGATGCCAGCCTTTACAATCTCTGGATTTGAAACTGTGAACAACGTGACGAAGGTATGCCACTGCTTTGACAAGAGAGGTCCACTTTGAGAATCGTTCAAAGCGTGTTGAACCTAAGCTGCTTGATGTGGTTCTGGTTACAAGCACCGTAGCGTTCTTTCGAATTTCTCCATCTGACTCTGGGTCAATGAGTTCGAATGGACCCTTTAATGGATTGAAATTCTTGGTGTTGATGAGAAATGCTGGGCCAGGCCACCATGTTGTCTTTTCAATCTTCTCTGCAGCCAGTGAGCGAGAACCATGATCCGCTGGATTGTGCTCAGTTGGGACAAACTTCCACTGCTCTGAGAGAGAAGATTGCTTGATTCTCTGGATGCGATTGTTCACATATACATGGAATCTTCTATTCTGGTTGTGGATGTAACCCAACACCACTTTGCTGTCAGTGAAAAATGTGATTTTGTCAATCTTGATCTTCAGCTCATCTTTGAGAAGCTCTGACATTTCCACTGCAAGCACTGCAGCACAGAGTTCTAATCTTGGAATGGTAAGCTCTGGCATAGGAGCAAGCTTGGCTTTTCCTATGATGAAGCCAACTTCGCTGTGGCCATCTTCATGTGTTGCTTTCAGGTAGGCTACTGCTGCTATAGCTTTCACTGAAGCATCTGAGAACATGCAGAGTTCGATGAAGGTGGCTTTCGAAATGGAGAAGGACACATAGGTACGAGGAATGTGCAGGGTGGAAAGGTGCTGCAATGAGTCCTGCCATCTTCTCCAGTTGTCATACATGTCTTGTGGCAACGGGGTGTCCCATTCAAGGTTGCGGCTGGTGAGCTCCCTGAGAAGGAGTCTGCCTTTGATAGTTACAGGTGCGAGCAGCCCAAGAGGATCGTACAAACTGTTTACAGTTGAGAGCACACCACGTCGAGTGAAGGGCTTCTGCTCTTGTGGGACATCAAACGTGAATGTGTCTGATGTGGTGTTCCAAATCACACCCAAACTGCGTTGGACTGGAAGCTTATTTGTTGTTAGATCGAGGTCTTTGATCTCTTTTGCTCTATCTTCAGGAGGGAAGGCGCTCACCACTTCCACTTTGTTGGAGGCTATCTTGTGGAGACGTAAATTAGAGAGGGCAAGCATTTTCTGGGCTCTCTGTAGGACGTCAATAGCCTCCGCTTCTGTAGGGAAAGACTTCAGTGCATCGTCGACGTAAAAATCTTGTTCGATGAAGTTGCGTGCGTCAGTTCCATATTCATGTTCTGCTTCTTTTGCTGCCATCCTCAGTCCATAGATCGCCACTGCAGGGGAGGGGCTGTTACCAAAGACGTGCACCCTCATGCGATAGTCCACCACATCCTTAGTTAGGTCGTTGTCTTTGTACCACAAGAAGCGGAGGTAGTCCCTGTGATCCTCCTGGACAACAAAGCAGTAAAACATCTGCTCAATGTCAGCCGTGACAGCCACAGGTTCCTTCCTGAACCGTAGGAGTACGCCCACAAGTGTGTTGTTAAGATCAGGGCCAGAAAGCAGGACATCATTGAGAGACACTCCATCAAACTGAGCACTGGAGTCGAACACCACACGGATCTTCTCAGGTTTCATGTCTGGCTTCTTGTCGAGCGTGCGTCGAAGAGACTCGAGGCGGTTAAGAGCATAGCACCTGTTGTCTGGGAGAAGGCGTCTCGGGTTCCGAAAAGGGAGTGGTGCAACCCAGCTGTTGGTGTCATCTTTGAAGATCTTCTCCATCTTTTTTAGAAAGATGAGGTCTTCAGCTGAGTGTGCAATGCGATTGTCTTCATCGGTTTGGCAAAAAACAGTGTCTCCTAAGTTCTCATCTGTGGGCTTTGTTCGTGGGCTTGAAAGTGGCAGTGGATTGAAAATGGCTTTGGGCTGGCTCAGTGTGAAGCTCTCTTTCACGTTGAAGCGACTCTTGCAGGGGGTGAGATAGCTTGGGCGACCATTATCCAGCACATGTGTCTTGAGAGCATTTACTTCACTTGGCTTGTGGGCACTACCCAGACATACATCCCCGATGATGACCCAGCCTAGGTCAAGCTTTTGTGCAAATGGGTCATTGTGCTTGCCACATATTTGTTTTCTGACCTTGTGGACCCTCAGAAGATTCCGCCCAATCAGCAGCAAGATGTCAGCATGTAGATCAAGAGGTGGCATCTCACCAGCTATGGCTCTCAGGTGAGGATGGTGTGAAGCAGCTTCTGCAGTGGGTATCTCATCTCTGTTATTGGGGATAGCATTGCACTCTATAAGCATGGGGAGAGGCAAGCTTATTTTTCCATCAAATGATTGAACAACATAGTCACAGGCCCTTCTTCCACTTACTTGAGTCACACCGGAGCAGGTTTTTAGCGTGTAAGGCACGGTTGTGCTTTGTACTGCAAACATGTCAAAAAACTCTGTCTTTGCTAATGACTGGTTACTTTGATCGTCTATTATTGCATACATCTTTTTTGTGTTGTGTGGCTCACCTTTAGGGTGGACTTTTACCAAACAGATCTTGGAGCAGGACTTTCCAGTGATCTCATTTCCACATATCTCTGTACATGTGGCTGTAACATCAGTGTCCTGTGCAACTTCTTGCTCCCCGCCGTGCTCTTTGGGGAATGAAGGAGGCTTGGATGTTGCTGGTGCTGGGCCAGGGTGAAGTGCTGCTAGATGTCTCTCACTGTCACACTCTTCACACTTTATTGTGGCCGTACAGTCCTTAGCTTGGTGACTGGTAGACGCAAGGCAGCGATAGCATATGTTCCGGTCTTTGAGTAACCTTTTCCTATCTTCCAGCAGCATTGTTCTGAAACTCCTGCATCTTTTCAGCGGGTGTGGTTTGTGATGTATGGGGCATTCCTTTTGAATATCTGTTCTTGTTTCTGACACTTCTGTCTTGTGTACTGTGACGGATTGTCTTTGAGTGTAGGTACTCGTTGGCTTTCCTTTTCTGTAATTGACTGTAGGGTAAACAGGTGGATTGTAAGCTGTGGTGAAGCTCGGGTCATTCCTCGCTTTAGCTTGGCTTTTCACAAAATGCACAAAAAATGAGAAGGGTGGGAAGCTTACATTATTGTCTTCTTTATACCTCGACCCCACCATCGTCCATCTCTCTTGAAGGTGAAACGGCAGCTTTTCCACTATTGGACTCACTCCTCTAGCTGTATCAAGGTAACTCAAACCTGCAAGATATCCATCTAGTTTTGCAGTTTCCAGTTCACACAGTAGATCTGACAGGTCACGAAGCTTGTGAGGCTCTTTGCTTGAAAGCTTTGGAAAGTCATGCAACCTTGTGAACAGGGAGTTTTCTATTGCTTCTGGAGAGCCGTAACATTCTTCCAGTCTCTCCCAGATCATGTTCAGACCAGCATCTGGGAATTTGATGTTAACTGCCTTTAATCTTTTTGCATGTTCAGAAGACTCAGGGCCGAGCCACTTTATGAGGAGGTTCAGTTCTTCGCTAGCCGTGAGCCTCAGGTCTCTGATAGTGCTCTGGAAAGTGGCCTTCCAACTGAGATAACTCTCTGGTTTGTCATCAAATTTAATTAGTCCTCCAGTTACTAGTTGACTTTTGGCTAGGAATCTGGCAAGGTCACTGGTTGTGTTGTCAGCGCTAATTGGACTTGAAAACTGCTTTGGTTGTTGAATTATGCCTCTTAGTGGATGTCGTTCGGCACCATCTAGTGGCTGAACTGAGTACTCATTTGGTTCTTGTTTAGCATGAAAAGGCGTGTCAACACTTGGTTGGTATTGTTCTTGACGTGTATAGTTGTGTTGAAAAGTCTCTCTATTTTGAGTAGGTTTGCTGTTGTAACTGTGTTTGTTTATGTACTCCCTCACTTTTTCCTCTGTAGTTGGTTGTAGGGGCAAGAAACTCAACTCGTTGCTTTTCTCTGCTTCCTCATACTGAGCTGCAGCTGACTCCAACACCTCAGCTTTGGCCATGGCAGCATCTGCTTCCTTCTGGAGGTTGAGCACATCGAGAGTTGCTTCTAATCGTGCTCTTTCCACTTTGATGCTCAGTTCTTTCTCAGCATAGGCTAGTCTGGCTTTGGCGGCTTGAGCTTCTGCTTGTGCGTGTGCTGCAGCCATACTGGCTCGGTTTGAAGCTGACGACTTTGCAGATGCCCCAGCTTCTGAGCGTACTGTCAGTTTTCCTGAACCTATTGAGCACTTCGATAAGTGTGCCTTTGATGAGTGTGAGGAATGTGACTTTTGACTTTTAGCTTCTTCCTCCATAGTAGCGTTTAGCAGGATTGCAGATTGTGATTGTGTTTTCTTCCACCAACCGTTCACCGTGGTCCCTCGCAGAGTGCTATGATTTCACTGTACTGTTGCACCCAACGTGACCCCGTGTCCTAATTGAGATTCACAGCCAGCTAAACTCTCTCTTGCATCATTTCCTCCAAGGAACAGGCAGGTGTTGTATTTGACGAGGATTTAATGCAAAAAAGTGTGAAACTGCAATGATACAAAACACATTATTACTACTGGAACATCTCAAATAAGTCTCATACAAACACAACAAACTTAGACAAAGTGCCACAAATATACATGTCAACATTGATATTCAACATAAAACTCACTCATATTGCCACTCAAAGGGCTGGAAACGAGAGGATGGCTTCAGATTGAACACCAAAAAAACATCATAGTCTGATTAACACTCAACAAGCTAGCTGTCTACTTCTGGCTACCCACTGGCCAAAGCATCACCACAATTGCAACTAGCGCCCTCTAGCAGGCTGGAAGAACACAATATACAACAGTTCCAATACAATGTCATTGCGCTGTCTGAAACGTTCCACAGCATGACATTTAAACAGCCCTAACTGCAATAAAAACACCTCTAATTAAATAAATGTACAGTATATTCAATTAGAGGTGGTTTTATTGCCTCTCCACAGCTCTGACCTGTAACTTGGTGTAGTTTGGTCTCCACGAAGATAGAAAGGTTTAATAGCATACTGTGAAACATTCAAGACAAAGCAACAACATCTCCATGAAGAAAAGCGTTTGACAGACCCTTTGCCAGAAAAGTTACACAATGAACCTTTAAATCCAACGTGTAAAAGTAATGGAGAGAAAATATAACCTAGAAGTCTGCATAATGGATGACACAAAACACATGCAATTACAGTAAAACACAGGATATGTTTTGTGAACAAGAGAAAGCTAAAATAAAAGTTGAGAAATTATAATAGGTCCTCTGTGATCTTGTGGGTGTTTGTGGGTAAAGCCACAGAGTGGATGAGTCATTTGTAGTCAGCATTCCAAAATTTGGACATCACCACAAATCCTGTCTCCTTTATCTTACCAAATGGACACAGGACGCCACGGCCAGAATAGCTCCATGAGAAATGGTCAGTGTGATGAAGTCAGGGTGTGTTATTGTTGTCAAAAACAAAACAAACGTGGATGAAATGTAGGAGCTAAAAGACTAACAATAGGTGTTTGTGTAGAGAGCGAGAGCACACATTATGAGCAGAGAGGGGCTCATTAGACACTGCACTTTTAGCTGTTCGAAACAATGTCTCCATACACCACTCAAGATGATACCAGCCCAGACAAACACACAGCATCTATCTCGTGTCTGCATCAGCGGAGAACCCAGAAGAAAGCATAATCACAGACTTCACTATCCCAGCTACACTCCTCTTCTCTTCTTCTTCATCTGTGACACTTAAGTATTATATCTGTAGTGTACGCTGGCACACAAGCTCATGGACTTACAGGAGGAGGCTTAAAGCTGCGGTATTCCATTTTAAAGGTCCCATGGCATGAAATTTTCACTTTCTGAGGTTTTTGAACGTTAATGTGAGCTCCCCTACCCTGTTTAGCCCCCCATGGTTAAAAGTTGTGAAATGTCTAAACTGAGCATTTGCGATCCTTTTCTGCGTTACAAAAAATCGGAGCTCAAACGAGCGATTTTGAACAAGGCACCTTATTGACGTCAGATCGAAAAAAGAAATGCAAATGCAGTTCCACCCCCGTCTGTCTGTACTCAGCGTCTCTGTAAATCACGCCCAGAGAGTTTGGACTGTGAATGCGCTAGGCAATGCGAAATGCGTTTTTTTATTTGCCTGGAGGCACGTCCGAGTGTTTCTAGGCTCGGAAGTCCTTTATCTGAGCCTCTGGACCTTTGAACAGCAGTGGTTTAATTTTATTTTATGTGGAAATGTGTTTATTTTTCAATGGAACGCTTCAAATCTCTCCCCCGTGCAAAAACAAGGAAATGGATCAGCTGAGTGCTCAGAGCCGAGAGTGGAGAGTTTGGCCACGCCCCCACCCTCTACTATAGGCCAGCTCTTTTCTCCTCATTTGCATTCAAGCAACAACGCCCATTATGGAGTGTTCAGAGAGAGAAAAATTACTCTTTCTCATCTTATCTCTGTTTCTCATGCACTGAGTGTTGATTTTGAAGAAGGATTCATTTACAGTATTAGGGAACCATTAAGGAGCCATATAAAAGCATCAAGAAGTACCATGTCATGGGGTCAGGGCCCCCATATTACGCTATTTTCTGATCTATGTTATAATGTTGTTTCCTCATCACAAACAGACCTGGAGTTGTGTTTTGTTTCATTTGCTTCATACACACAAACGCTGCATATTTAGGCTAAGGTCTTCTCTCAAATTCTGTTCCACCTTGTGATGTCATGCTCCATTGTTTTTGAACAGCTGGATAATTTCAGCCCTAGAATTGCCCATCTCTACTGAACAAAAGGTAAAATGTTACTGTTAACTTGAAAACTAAAACTATGTGATGTCACAAAGTGGAACAGACTAATGGTGGATAAACTAATACCCAGAGTTGTGTTTTGTTTCATTCACATCTGTTTAACACACAAATCCTGCGTATTTAGGTTGATTCTGAGTGAACTGAAACTGAAAACACTCTTCCATGTTGTGATGTCATGTGGTAATACAGGAAGTGCTCCACTGTGATTCAAGATTTTTCAAGATTCAAGATTCAAGATTGTTTATTTGTCATATGCAGAATCAACACAGGGTCAACAATGCAATGAAATGCTTAGGATCAATAGAACCGTTGACTCGCTAAGATAGTCAGAAGTACTAATAACATGCAATAATAGTACATGGTAAAAAAAAAAGTGTTGCAAAAGTGCAGGGAAAGAAGTAAACAATATAATAAACAATATAATAAAATATGTAATAAAATGTAATAAAAAATACAAGATCAAAGGAGAAGTTCAATCTTAAAAAATATCTTTAAAAATACAAGGTATAATGTACAAGGTGCAGGTAGTGCACCTTCACTAAACAAACAAACAATCAAACAATATTTATAAGGCGCTTTTCATACAAAATTGTAACACAAAGTGCCTTACAGTGATCAAGGATTAGAAGATTGACCTTTATTGATCTCGCACAGGAGAAGTTGTTTCTATATTTGACCCGGGGACCATCCCCATGATTTTGTTTTGTTATTTAGTCTTGGTCAGGCCCTAAGCTGGAGGATTTTACCTATGGCGCATGTTTAGGTTGGTGGGGGAAACCGGAGTGCCCGGAGGAAACCCACCCAGACACGGGTAGAACATGCAGTCTCCACACAGAAAGGCCCGGGCAATCGGAACCTTCTTGCTGTGAAGCATGACTGCTAGCCACTCAGCCACTGTGCTGCCAGGAAAAAAAGCAAAAAAAAAAAAGCAAAGAGACAAACAAGCAGACGAACAAACAACAAACAGATATACACGCAAACAAACAAAAGAACAAACAAAAGACAAGCAAACAGATGACGGAAGTCAATCAAAGGCCAAGCTAAACAGGTGAGTCTTGAGCCCACTCTTAAAAACATAAACATTCTCTGCAGCCCTGAGGTCCTCCGGCAGGCAGTTCCATAGACGAGGGCCGTAGTACTGAAAAGACGCCTCTCCGTGAGTCTGTGTCCTGACCTTGGGAATGACCAGGAGCTGCCGGAGGAGCGCAGGGCCCGTGAAGGTTCGTAAGGGGAAAGCAGTTCTGAAAGATAAGAAGGCCCAAGACCATTAAGACATTTAAAAACCAGTAAAAGAACTTTAAAATCTATCCTGAAACTCACAGGGAGCCAATGCAGAAATTTTAAGACCGGTGTAATGTGATCCCGCCCTCTGGTCCTAGTCAGGACACGTGCTGCTGAATTTTGTAATAATTGCAAACCTGAAATACTCTTTTTGGGAAGACCAGAGAGCAGGGCATTACAGTAGTCTATACGGCTGGTGACAAAAGCATGCATCAATGTCTCCGTATTGGCCTGAGAGAGAATAGGGGGAACTCTGACTATGTTTTTTAGGTGATAGAAACCTATTTTTGTGATGTTCTTGATGTGTGGGATAAAAGTCAGCTCAGAGTCAAAAATGTCAAATCACTAGAATCATTTGGATAATTTCAGCCCTGGAATTTCAATTCTCTAAACAAAAGGTAAAGGGTAGCCGTTGTTTGTTTGAAAACTATCAGTTCGTCAGATCGCAAGGTGGAACAGAACATTCTGAGCTCTGGAGACAGAGACAGCCCAATAATTCAGGATTATTCAAACATGTGTTAATGAAACAAACACAACTACGGGTATGTTTTTGAAGAGGTAACAACATTTTAATTTGGCTAAAAGCTCATGAGAATCAATTTTGTGTAATATAACCTTTAAACAGTGAAGGGTGAAGGTAGTTTTAACAATTTTTTTGGTTTGTGTAAACTCAATCAGACAGAGAAGCAGGGTAAACCAATGACATTGGCTATAATGAGAAAGAGCAGAAAGAGTGGAGTGGTTTGCGCTTGTCACAAAGTGCTGACAATACAATACAATATGGGGACAAAATAAAAGCTTTGGTTATGGTCATTACAATGTGAGGAAGGCGACTGAATACAGTTTTGTGCAGGTCCCAAGCTCAAGTACGGTACATTGAATATTTAAAATAAAATACAAATGTTGAAATAAAAATAATAAAATTAAAATAAAACCAATCCAATCCCACCAATAGTCAAGATGTCCGATCACACAGACATGTAGTTTCCATGTTTGTACATTCTAAGAGACCAAACGCATAGTACTTCAAATCACTTACATGTACAGTACACGTACCCAAGTATATACAGTGGTACCTCACCTTACGAATGACCCAACAAACGAAAATTCCAAGTTACGAAACGCCTTCACGGTAAATTTTGGTCTCTAGATACGAAAGAAAATTCAAGTTACGAAACGCGAAATCTCAAAAATTCAAATAATGCGCGCTCAGCCACACACATTATACGCTTTTCTCAGACTGGATTTAAACTTTTCTCACATTTGTCTCTCGTTTAAACACTCAAACTTTCATAGATTTTCAACAAAATTATTAATAGTGAAGTGTGGGGGGAAGGGGGAGGGGAGAAGACTGCGCTCTGACACGTGTGTGATAGCGCAGCATGACCCGGCGCGGAGCTGACAGCAGGTCTAGACCAAGGTCTAAACCTGGACTGGACCAGGACTAAACCAGGACTAAACCTGGACTAAACCAGGACTAAACCAGGACTAGACCAGGTGGATTAAAGCAGCGAGGATGGGGACTGCACGGAGTCTGAGCGCATGAACGAGACCCATGCAAGAGCCGCGGTGGTCTAGACCTCCTCTAGACCTGGTCAGGTCTAGAGGAGCCGCGGTGGTCTGGACTAAACCAGGACTAAACCTGGACTAAACCAGGAGGAGCCGCGGTGGTCTGGACTAAACCAGGACTAAACCTGGACTAAACCAGGAGGAGCCCGCGGCTCTTGCATGGGTCTCGTTCATGCGCTCAGACTGTCTGCAGTCCCCTCCTCGCTGCTTTAATCCACCTGGTCTAGTCCTGGTTTAGTCCTGGTTGAGTCCTGGTTTAGTCCTGGTCCAGTCCAGGTTTAGACCTTGGTCTAGACCTGCTGTCAGCTCCGCGCCGGGTCATGCTGCGCTATCACACACGTGTCAGAGCGCAGTTTTCTCCCCCCTCCCGCTTCCCCCCCACACTTCACTGTTAATACATTTTGTTGAAAATCTATGAAAGTTTGAGTGTTTAAATGAGAGACAAATGTGAGAAACACACAGAACACAATGTTACACTATAAAAAAAGTTACACTATAAAAAAAAAAAAAACTTGGATCGGGGCCTTGGAACGAATCAGGCTTTTTCCATTGAAATAGCTACTCAACTTACGAATTTTTCACGTTACGAAACCACTTCTGGAGCAAATTAATTTCGTAAGGTGAGGTACCACTGTATATGGTAACTATGCCCCATGTAATGTAATGGCACACTCCTCTGTCTTATTCATTGTGTCTAAGCGTCTCACAGCTCTTCTTTTTCCTTTCTAAATACTGTAACCGTTTTATCCACTCCCTGACGTGTGGTGCTTACGGACTTACTTAAGAAGGTTTAAATCAGATGACAGAACAAACAGAATATAAATAAATAAGTGTTTCAAAGGCAGTGCTGAGGCAAACCCGCTCACTGATCGAGGAACATGAAACAGGCCCCGAGAGATGGTGGTTTCACATAGTGGCGTGATTTATGGTCCTCCATAACAAATCAACAAGTTTAACTTTAATTGTTTTCTTTGCGACAGGAGGTGAGGTAGTTCATACAGACCCATGATTGATGGCACGGGGCCCCATGTTTGGCTCGGCACTTTGTCTTTCGCACTGGAGCTCAGGAATTGAACCAGTTGATAGAAGCAATTAATTTGAGACAGAAGGAGATTTTTTTTTATTTATTTTTTTTTCGTTCCGGAAATCCAGCAGTACTTCTAAAAGCGGCAAATAGCATCCTAGTCTTGTCACCTCATACTACACACACTTTATGCTTCCTTCATGACAGAAGTACAAAGCATTATTAGCTGTCTAGTGGGCTTTTTAAGTGACGAGCCTACACCTATATTACCCACCACATAACAATAACATATAACATGCAGCCATGATTTTTATAAAGTTAAAAAACTAAACCTAAAAATGCGCGAAGAGTCCCTCAGTCGTCCAGGTAGAATCCATGATAAAAGAAGAAATTCAATTTGTCAACTGGACAAAGTTTGTTTGGTCGAAAACGTTTCGCCGCTCATCCGAGAGGCTTCGTCAGCTCTAATTAGAATACTGGTAAGACGCTTGCTTATATCTTGCTGCAGGGAGGAGCTAACTAGCTAACTACTTTCCGAAACTATCTCATTGGTTTCCGTCTTTTGTTTCTCTGGCGTCTAGATTAGCATACCTATTCATCCCTACAACGACATTGTTCCCCTGTTTGTTTGATCTAGGCTTAAGAATGGAATTATAGATGGGAGACAAATTATGTCTGACTCCACCATTTCTGTCCACTCGGGCGTGCCAGAGTGGACCGTCATCTGCCGTACATCTTCACCTAGAAGCCACGGGCCATTCTTTTGAGGACAGTGAGGTTCAGATCTTAGCCAGGGAAAAGAATTGGTTTGAGTAGCATTTTCAAGAGGCGATTTTTGTCAAAAAAGAGAATCCTTCTCTGAACAGAAATGGTGCGAGTCAGACATCATTTCAGTCTCCCATCTACAATTCCATTCTTAACTTCTTGCTCCTAGATCAAGCAAACAGGTCAACAATAGATGCAGACTACCCAGGTCAGGGCCAGAGGTGTGAAAAACAGTCGTTCACGTAGGGATGAATAGGTATGCTAATCTAGTAGTTAGAGAATTACATTACAGCGCCTTCTCTGAAACCAATGAGATAGTTTAAAACAAGTAGTTCCTTAGTTTAGCTCCTCCCTGCAGCATAGATTTTTATAAACAAGCGTCTTGCCAGTATTCTTAAAAAGTCAGCGAGAGAGAAGCCTCTCGGCCGGCGACCTCGACCAAACAAACTTTGTCCAGTTGACAAATTGAATTTCTTCTTTTATCATAAACCTAAAAAACATGCACCAGGGACTACAGGTGGAGATTAGCTCCGGTGCTACAACCTGCATAATGCTTCTCTCCTGTTAAGATTAATGTAGAATGTGCACTGTCCCTGTCTTATAAATAAACTAAATTTTAAAAAAAAGGTAGTGAGTAAATACCCACAACCACACCTGAGCGTTCATACTAGCAAGGTCTTTGTATTGTCTTGCCCAAGGACATAAAAGCAACCATCCAGTGCGTTACTACCATTTATATTACATTTTATGACAAGATTATTGTCCTTTTTTAATGACCTTTTTACACCTGTACATCACAAAGAAAACCAGTTTGTTTTGAATCCCATTACATCTGGGTTAATAAAGTTATCTGGTTAAGGAACATTAGTTTTGTAAGTAATTGAGACAGGCATTTAATTAAACTCTATGCTGATTCTGCTTCTCTTTGGAATAGTGCCGGTTGCCCATTAATCAGTGGTGCACACCTAATTTACAAGGACAACAGAGCAGGGACAGGCCAGTGTGGGGGAATGGCCACACGCTTGCATTAAATCACCATTAGTAATTAGTGAAGCTAGAGCGTACACTAGATCACACTGAGTAAAGAAACATCTCCCCTTAATAAGGCACACTCCATAGATCACCATAAACAGACAGTGTGGAAATGGCAGTCCAAAGGTGGCTCCCACGGTAACCTTGCCAGTAACTCAGATGCCACGCCAGGATGGGTCTATTTATCCTCTGCATTTGTTCCAGTCTGCTGCCATCTGATGGAGAGGACAGAAGATGATTTACAAACTGCTTGTTGATTAGTGGATAACGGGAGGAAAGGAGCATAATAAAAGATTAATCTAAAGGAAAACAACATTCGTTTTAGCAGAAGAACTCCACAGTTTTTACCTATAATGCAACAAACAAAACAACAAAATGTGAACAGGGCATTTTTGAGTACTCAGAGATGATCATTTTGAATATGGATTGATGCACCTCCAGGTAGTTTTTAATGATAGGACAATGGAATAACATGTTTAAAAGCTCAAAATAATTGAACTTTGCATTATATATGTCCTGTAACATATTTTGCATTACTATCAAGCAATCAATCAAACAATATTTATAAAGCCCTTTTCATACAAAATGTAACACAAGCGATTAAGGATTAGAAGATTGACTTTTATTGATCTCACACAGGAGAAATTGTTTCTACATTTGACCCGGGGACCATCCCCATGATTTTGTTGTTTAGGCTTGGTCAGGACCCAAGCTGGAAGATTTTATCTATGGCGGCTGTTTTGGGTTGGTGGGGGAAACCGGAGTGCCTGGAGGAAACCCACCCAGACACGGGGAGAACATGCAAACTTCACACAGAAAGGCTTGGGCGACCCAAACCTTCTTGCTGTGAAGCATGAGTGCTAGCCACTCAGCCACTGTGCTGCCAACAGAAAAAAATTATATACAGTATATATATATATATATATATATATATATATATATATATATATATATATATATATATATATATATATATATTAGGGGTGTAAAGATTAACCGATTTGGATCGGTTATCGGTCTGTGACCTCTGCGATCTGAGTGTACCGATCAGCGGAGCCCGGATCGGTCCAAATTCACTACGAAAGGTCCGATGCACCGGATTTACAGCCAAGAATCGGTTCTCGGCTCCTGAGCGGTCTCTCTCATGGCGCAACAGCCGCTCTGTGTGTGTTTGCGTTCTTTAGCGAACAGTGGGTGGTTCACTTACCTGGGGTTGAAGCTTATTGGGTGGTTAACTGCCAATCATGCGAGCGGCATGGGCTGTATGCGGAAGCAAGCACAAAATGTTTGCACTGTATAGCCGTGTCCCAATTCGCATTGTGCGGAGGGCGGGTTTCCCGCCGCCTACGTCGTGTCTCGTCAGGAGATCTACTCTATGGGTAAGCTAAGCTAAGTTTCCTTTTATTGAGCTGTTGTTTAAGTTAATTTGGTGCGCTACCGCTATTTATGGACATGGTTCATATGCGTGGTTAACTTTTGTGCCAGTGTTGTGTCGCGTTGATAAAACTTTCACTGTCGGTATGATGTTTCACTATCGGCTCAGTAGTCTGCAGTAGACCATAACAATTGCATGACACTAGCGTTTTTATTGTCACGGTTAGTGGATTGGGTGATTTATTTAGACAACATTCATGTATTGGCAATGTATATTTGATTTGGGCTAAAATTGACTTGGCTAATTTACTTTTGTGTGAAAATACAATGTATAATCAGAATTGGTGCATTTCTGTATTTAGATACTTATGATTTGTGTGTATAGAAATGTACTTCACACAGATGATTTTTGTCTCAAAGGAGACTGAGGTCATGTTATGAGATGGAGAGAAAGTATTATTCAGTGTTAAGAGCTTTCTCTGATTTTCTTTTTTTTTTTTTTTGTTAAGAAAAGTTAATTACAGGCATAAAAAGACATGTTGGATTTAACATGCTAGTGTTTTCTATAACTGCCTAGTAATATATCTTCTTGTCAGTGATATGCTGCACTTTTACAGTTACTGAAACTGTGACTGAAGCACTAATTCTGATTCATTCAGATTTTTGCCTTTAATAGGCAACTTGCTTGTTTTATAACGACTTTTTTTATTTTTGATATCTAACCTTATTGTTTTGTATTGCTTGAGGGAAGGAATGTGTTGTATTTGAAGTATGAGCAGAGTTTTTCAGTAGGCCTGGTGTATTGTCTGTTGGACACTAAATAAACAAAAGGATACTATTTTGAAATTTCATTTTTGTTTCTCTCCTTTTCTTCTCAATAACTTTAAAGCACTTGGGAGTAAAGTTGTCAGTTTGTATTGAATCGAAATTAACCAAACCGGATCGTATCGAATCGTATCGAATCGAATCGTATCGAATCGAACCGGATCGTTTACTAATTTTATGAATCGTCCCTGAATCGAATCGTAGCCTGTGAATCGAGATTCGAATCGAACCGTTTTGTGAGTGAAAGATTCACACCCCTAATATATATATATATATATATATATATATATATATATATATATATATATATATATATATATATATATATATATATATATATATGTACTATTGGTCTAGTACATATTTTTGAAGTAGCAAAGTTTCCAGCTTGGTAAGGGCCCTGTGTCTTCTTAGGGGGGCAAACTTTCCTTCCTTACAACAACAAAAATCTTTAACAATATTTTAGGAGCATGGATGAGACTAGCAATGGCAAATGTAATAAAACAACTTTACAATAATGCAGTAGAACATAAAATCTAATATAAAGTTAGTCGTTAAGTAGTGCAGCCTGGCAACAGGTCAAGTAACTATACTACAGTACAACAGAGTTGTACTTCCACATACACAATTAATACGTTTTACTGTTGGTAAATGCCAGAATTTGCACACTATTTTGTTAGTTAATTTTAAGGTTCACATAATTAGTCATTGCCTAAGGGAAAACTTTACATGCTAATAAACCTCTAACGAGTGTGATAATTACCATCAAGTTACTGGCACATGTGTGGAGATTCAATGAACCATTATTGTCTTATTATACAACAGGGCAGGGCCTCCTCCTTCACTATTCTCATCAAAATAGCATTTAGTCACAAGGATCACATCAAATGTATTGTCTGGGGAGATTAAATATAAATATATATATCTTGCTTTTGTGTTTTTTAATTCAATATTTTACCTAAGCGATAATTTTGGTGGCTGTTTAGTCCTTCAACTTTGAGTATAATTATTTCATAACAATACCTTCATTCAAGCATCATTTTTGGCTCCTCTGCCCACTTCCGCTTCCAGCCTGCTGCTGCCACTGCAATAACACACAATGATTTAGTTTTATTGATTATTGGATGATAGAATGAAAATAAGGAAAGAAGGCTCAGCCCCATCCAACTTTTAATTAAGTTCAAGCCAAAGAAATAGTTTCTTTCTTCAGTCATTTTACAAAGATGACCTTCAGTGTGAATTACACTAATGAAATATGATTGTGGTGTGTACAGAGGAGGATAAGAAAGATTAAGCCCTCACACACAAACTTTGGCTTGTTCCAATGGCCACGGCACGCATACCAAAACACGGCTAAGACAATAAATCAAATGAAACTGATTGCAACACTGTCTCAGAGTGTTTTCCCCGCCATCAATCATATTTACAATGAATTACAAGGGCTGCTGCAAATGCTTATGATGCACAACAAACTGGAGATAGACTCACAGTCCCACAGATGATATGAGGATTATTATCACGGCGGAGGGGAGACAGGGGGGATGGGGGGACAAGAGACAGGTGAAGGACACAAGGACAATCGTTTATTAAGTCTGGTGACAATAGAAACACATGCAATTAAGCAGCTAATGAAATGAGCTGTTGATTAAACAAATTTATCAGTGAAAATTGGTGTTTGGTCAGTTCATTTGTGAGTATTGATACTTTGCAGTGACATCACGCTGGGGTGTTCTACATGTATCTCTATCAATGGAGTGTTCATCAGTTACCATGGTGACACAATGCAAACATTAGCAAACACAGGCAAGTTTTAAGTGTGAAAAAACACAAAATGAATTTCAACAACACAGTTACAAGAGGCTGTGAATGTTTATGGCCGTGTTTAGGAGTTTGATCTTTAACAAAAAGGGGACAGAGAGTAACTGAAAAACTGTTGGCTAATGCTTGCTAGCTTGTGACTATAATCAGGGCTCTCAAGTTTTGAAGATTGGTCGGAGTGAGATTTCCGAGGAGGGGGGGGGGGGGGTGCGAGCAGTAGTCGAGTTGTAAAATGAAACCGGGGGGATGGTGGAAGGGCAGGGCAGAATTAGAAGGTACTTTGTTAAAATGGAAATGCTTTTATAACTAAAAGTCCATATTATCATTCAATAATTCAATAATGCACAGGATAATATGTTATCACACACAGTCACAGTCCTGGTTTAGTCCTGGTTTAGTCCTGGTTTAGTCCTGGTTTAGACCTGGTTTAGACCTGTTTTAGTCCTGGCTTAGTCTTGGTTTAGACCTGGTTTAGTTTTGGTTTAGTGCCAATTTAGTCCTAGGTTAGATCCGGTTTAGATCTGCTTTAGTCACCACATTGCTTTGTTTGTGGCTCGGTGTTTTGTCCTTTGTTTTCGGAAAAACTACAGAGGATTTTCAGACAATATGAAATCCCAGTTTATTTCAAACCCACAAACACTTTAAGACAAAAACTCGTCCACCCAAAGGACAAAACACCGAGCCACAAACAAAGCAATGTGGTCTACTCCATTCAGTGTAGTGAAGACTGCAGTGAGCGCTACATTGGGGAAACCAAACAGCCACTTCACAAGAGGATGTACCAACACAGACGGGCGTGCCAGAGTGGACCGGCTTCTGCGGTACATCTTCACCTAGAAGCCACGGGTCATTCATTTTAGGACAGTGAGGTTTAGATCTTAGCCAGGGAACAAAACTGGTTTGAGAGGGGAGTTAAAGAGGCTATTTTTGTCAAAAAAGAGAATCCTTCTTTAAACAGAAATGGTGGAGTCAGACATAACTTGTCTCCCATTTATAATTTCATTCTAAAACCAAAGTCAAAACAGACAAAAGAAACAATAGTGCAGACAGGTCAGGGCCAGAGGTGTGGGGACGGTTGTTAGGGTTGAATAGGTATGCTAAACTAGACGCCAGAGAAATTCGAAAAACAAAAGAGAGAATCGCAAAACAAATTAGTTGAGATTGTTTCAGAAGAATTCAGTGTAGTGAGCTCCTCCCTGCAGCTAGATATAAGCAGTGTCTAACCAGCACTCGAACCAGAACTGACGAAGCCTCTCGGATGAGCGGCGAAACGTTTTCGACCAAACAAAGTTGACAAATTGAATTTCTCCTTTTATCATGGATTCTACCTGGACGACTGAGGGACTTTTCACGCATTTGTATTTTAAGTATTAAAGTAACTATTTTAAGTAAGTATTCTTGTTTAAGTATTTACTTACGGTGGCTGAGTGGCTAGCGCTCATGCTTTACAGCAAGAAGGTTCTGGGTTCGATCTCCGGGTCGCCCAGGCCTTTCTGTGTGGAGTTTGCATGTTCTCCCCGTGTCTGGGTGGGTTTCCTCTGGGCACTCCGGTTTCCCCCATCAACCCAAAACATGCTCCATAGGTTAAATTCTCCAGCTTAGGTCCTGACCAAACCGAAGCAAGAAGATCATGGAGATGGTCCCTGGGTGCAGTAATGTGCTGCCCACTGCTCCTAATAACAGGATGGGTTAAATGCAGAGAAGAATTTCTCCAGTGTGAGATCAATAAAGTCACTTCTTACTTATTAATATTCTTCTGCTCTGGTATCTGTACTTTTACTTATGTAACAAAACTGAGTACTTCTTTCACCTTTCTCCCAGAAACAGAATCCCTATTGATTACATTGTACTTTGCTGTGAAATGGTAAATGGTCCAAATGGTGAATTCACCAATGTGGATTTACATGATATTTTCAATTTTTGACGAAACCCAAGAACGCACTATATGACAACATAATTTTACATTTTAACAAGATTAATTTTACCTGTTCCCCATCTGTATAAATGTTGTCCCATAGAATACTGGCAATTGCAGTGATCATCTCTAATATAATGTCATTTAATAACGTTTTCTGGCAGCTGAAAAGGTGTGTTCAGAATAAAACCTTCTGAAATTGAAAATATGTCTAATTGTATTTGATTTTGGGCTTTCAGAGCTTAGATGTTCAACTGTGTCTTGTTGCCATGTGAGAAGTTGGTGTTACCACAATACACAGAAATTAAAAAATTGAAATATTTTTTTAGTTTATCATCTCTCTTTAGGCCATTTTGATATCAATTTTCAATTTTTTTGTGAACTGAATCATTGTCAAACTCACAAAGGAAAAAAAAAACAAATGGGCCAATAATATTCACCACAGAGACATTAAAAAATAGAAGCTATTTAGCTGCAGATCCACCCACACCATAGACTTTCCACAAAGACAAACCTACAAAGAATATCTGTCATGAAATGTGCATCTCGTCACAGCTTATTAACCACCTAATGAGGCGAGGGCTTCTGATGACCCAGAGAGTCCACAGTCCTGACCCCAGGCCACAAAGCAACTGTCTCCAATCTCCTTACTCAGCTCTTTCAGCTTCCAATGAAAACTGCAATTCGCAAAGTTTACAGAATGAATCAGGCGTCAGTAATGAGTTTTTTAAGGTGTGAGTTTGAGGTGAATGTGTCCACGCGTAAGAAGAGAAAAAAGGTCAGTATTTGCAAATAAACTTAACCACAAGAAACATTTCGGAGTGTAGTGATGCAAAAAGAAATCTAGGACTGAAAGGTACATTAAGTAACTTTTCTGATCACTTTCTGTTCACCACTGGCTTATCTCCAGGGAGATTTTATTGCATTTCTAGGAATGTTTGAATATAAGGCATTAAACATATCATTCTTGCATATCCCAGTGCTTTTATTGCTCAAAAACACCTAGAAATAGATGCATTTTACTGAGAAAAGGGTTGCCTATCCACAGAACTGACCTGTGGATAGGCCAAGAGTCATTTAGCATAATGAGACCAGAGGATACCGGCTGCACTGGCTTAGTACAGTCAGAGTTATAAGAGTCCAGTTTGAGTGAGTCTAACAGGTGTGACTCAGAGTCTGTTTTCCTCACTGTGGACCACCAGGGCATCTGTCTAAGGTTCCATTCTGTCAACTGAACAGCGGTGTTCGACAGTGGATAAGTTTTGCCACTCATACAAGCAGCTTCTGCAGTCTGACTGGGTTCTGTAAGTCACTGCTTTAAGGGAGGAGCTAACCACACCTAAACTAACACATCCTAGTTGTTTGCAGAAAGGGTTAGTGCTTAGGGTTAGTTTAGTTTACTATCCTAAAGTGTGAACTAGTCATATTTTGCATAATCGTTAAAGGTCCCATGGCATGAAATTTTCACTTTCTGAGGTTTTTGAACGTTAATGTGAGCTCCCCTACCCTGTTTAGCCCCCCCCCCATGGTTAAAAGTTGCGAAATGTCTAAACTGAGCATTTGCGATACTTTTCTGCGTTACAAAAAATCTGAGCTCAAACGGGCGATTTTGAACATGGCACCATATTGACGTCAGATCGGAAAAAGAAATGCAAATGCAGTTCCACCCCCGTCTGTCTGTACTCAGCGTCTCTGTAAATCACGCCCAGAGAGTTTGGACTGCGAATGCGCTAGGCAATGCGAAATGCGTTTTTTTATTTGCCTGGAGGCACGTCCGAGTGTTTCTAGGCTCGGAAGTCCTTTATCTGAGCCTCTGGACCTTTGAACAGCAGTGGTTTAATTTTATTTTCTGTGGAAATGTGTTTATTTTTCAATGGAACGCTTCAAATTTCTCCCCCCGTGCAAAAACAAGGAAATGGATCAGCTGAGGGCTCAGAGCCGAAAGCGGAGAGTTTGGCCACGCCCCCACCCTCTACTATAGGCCATCTCTTTTCTCCTCATTTGCATTCAAGCAACAACGCCCATAATGGCCTGTTCAGAGAGAGAAAAATTACTCTTTCTCATCTTATCTCTGTTTCTCATGCACTGAGTGTTGATTTTGAAGAAGGATTCATTTACAGTATTAGGGAACCATTAAGGAGCCATATAAAAGCATCAAGAAGTACCATGTCATGGGATCTTTTAAAAAAAAAAGCTTTGTTTTTTTACAGTGTTTTATAATGTGAATGGGGTGGAAAAAAACATGTCTCCTCATTTGTAAAAATGCATGCTTAAACTCAATGCAGCAGCAGAAACCAATTACTCCACCCCCAGCCATTCTTCTGCACAACAAACTATTTTATCGATCCCATGATAATTAGGCCAGTCACATCATAAAGCACCTGGAACAGACTGGTGGCTCAAATTATCGATTACCCCAGGCTACCCTTCGCTGTTCATTGTATTGCTCTATACATTACTTGATGAGATCTGCTCTTTCTCTCCTCTCGCGTTTCTCCTTCACACGGAAACTTTGACAAAGCGGGCGACTGGTCAAATCCACACTCTCACAGTCATTTGTCATCTTTCCACCAGTTTAAAGTCTTCATAGGCTCAAAAGTAACATTAACCTCCAACAACCCTTAGTCCAGATATTTGTGGTTTTTAACCTCTTGTCATTTCAACACTTTGACGACTTTTTCCACATAGAAATCATAGAAGAAGACAAAGAAGATCTGTTCTGAGCCTATGGAGACAGAGCGGCTGCCATATTGGGACAGGACACTTGACCATTCTACCATAAGAATCAATGCAATTAGTGCTCCACCAGAAGTCATGTTTTGAGTCACTTTTCTACATATCTTAAATTTTGTATCAAAAGCAACTCTGTATATCTTTTATACAATTTTGTTGGTTTGGATTTTTAATGTAAAGAAATAAGATTTTTAGAGCAACAAGTTCTACCATCGTAAATACATAGAGCCGCTGTAGTATTTGCCTGTCAAACCGGATCATAATTTATGAACGAAAAAGACTGAGATCAATAGTAGTTTTCTACTACTTATGTTTTGTTTTGTTAGTTTAAAGGGACAGTGTGTAAGATTTTTATCTGTTAATTACCGAAATTGAAGATACCCATTCAAAAATACATTGTTTTTCAAGCCTTTTCACTTCCATCATGAAATCAAAGTATTCTTTTGGACTTAGATATAGTCACATAAAAGGGGGATCTTCCCCATGCAGAGGCAGCCATTTTGAATACGAGAGCCGCAGAAGGACATTTGGGCTCCGCCTTCGCCTTCGGCAAGGCTCGTGGTTTTGGGTAAACAACACAAGCATGCTTGTTGTGCAGGGATCACACGTCGTAATGGATCTAACACGTGTTTTGGACTAAATTGTTTTACTGGATTTTATTCGCTGGATCCTTACGGACAAATTGAGAGCAAGTTTATGGTGAAATACTGAGTTTGACCTGTGCAAAGCATTCTAAGGTAAGCTAACCTCATTTTGTGCTTTTCCGTATAAAAGCCCCATGTGCTCGGGGAGTGATTGTTGTGCAGCGAAATGAATTGCATAGTCAAAAAGAGGAGACTGTAAGGTTTCATTTGATGTGTAGAGTGTCATGGTACATGATCGGGAATGTGTGTTTTCATGAGAAAAGAAAAAAAAAAATAAAAATAACCAGGACCGCATTACGGCGCGCCCGGGTGACCCTCGAGGTCTGCCGTAGCTAAAACAGAAAGTGCAATAGCACCATCCACCTATGCGCCACGAATCCTACACACTGGGGCTTTAAATATCTTTATTACCAATATAACTGGGCTTTATCTGTTACATTTAGTGGCTGCTATCTTAGCTAAACTCAGGAGTAAATTAGTGTAACTGAAAGGATTATCTGTTTTTCCTGCTTCGTGGTTTGTAATTAAAAAATGAAAATAAAGGAAGTTAAATCTCTGGCTGTGAGTCTGTCTGAAGTGGCGGCCATATTGGGAAGACATCCGTTGCTGACCAGCCTTTATGCAGCTTCTATGATTATTCCCATTCAAAACATTGAATATTTTACTTTATTCTAAAACCCATGGATAGCTTGTGCACCTCCCCACCCTTGTGTAGTAATCACTCATTTCATCTGAAATAATTTTGAACTTTGATTTGCAGTTTAGACTTAGGGCTTGGCCTGGACCACAACAGCTGCGCCTGATGCTTCATTACCCAGCATGCTCAAGGGCGGCCTAACAGTACATAACCTTTGAACCCGTTACCCACGAGCCTAATGTATACGCGTCCTACACAAAGCTCTGACCTCTGCAGAAGACCAGGCATTATCTGACCCACATAGATATCTGTTTTCCCAGAGCGTATTTGGAGGTGTATGTCTTCTATAAGTCTCTTTTATAGTAAGTCGCCATGGCAGCCAGTGGTGAGTCTCCATCAGCTTGTTTTCACTTAAAAGAAAAAAAAAAAAAAACAAGAACTGGCAGGAGATATTTAGCTTGTTACCAAAGACATTTTTTTCTGTTTTGTGTCTCTCTTCTATATCAAAGAGAACAATGGCTTCTGGCATTTTCCCGCATTCTTATTTGAGAAAAGAAGAAACAAAAAAAAAAATCTACAAACTACAAAAATCCATCAGAAATGAAACAAAAATGGCCTCTGGCATTTCATATTTGTGGTTTGTTTTCTCCCAGGTTTGAACAATAAAGTAGAAGTTAATTTATTATTAATTTTATGTGTTTGTTTTTTATGAAATTCACTTACCCTGTCACAAGGAGTCACAGACCAATGAAGAGTGCTATTTAACAGTGCCTTCACACTTGTCTTGTTTGGTCCCGATTGTAGTTTAGTCCTGATCTAGACTCAGTTTGTTTCTGTTTTAGTCCGAGTTTAATCCCAATTTTTAAAGCATGAACATACCACCTAACAACTCCAATCTTCAACATATTTCAGTGAGCAAATGTAGTAATAGACAGATGACTTGCAATCAGGGGTGGGAGTTGGAGAGTTCTTAGGGCCCAGAGTCTTAGGAATTGGATCCTCTTCCAATTAATTTACATTAGAGGGAGGCCCATGGGAGGTTTCTTACCCCCAGGCCACCAAATAAATGAAACAAGAAAGTATTGCCATAATTATTCAAGCCAGTCATGAAAACATACTGTATTCTATTCTTATTTATTTTGGTTAAACATTTACATTTCGCTTAAAGGAAAAGTAACGTTTTTTACAATCTGAGTCTGATTTCGGTAATAAAACAAGTTGTTTTACTCACCCATAGCACTTTGGTGTCATATGGAGGATTTCCGGAGATGTTTTAGATTAGCATTAGGCTAACGCCGTTAGCCTAGCGCGACTTATAGCCATAGCTCGGGGCATTCCCCGAGCATGTAATATGCCCCGTGCGGGCTCCAAATAACACAAACTTTAGCACTTTTCAAATCATAGAAGCTCGATGTCTTAGTCTACGATTTCGTTTGGTCAAAAGTGGCCTGTAATCCGAGATTTAGCCATAGTTTCGAGTAGATGAGGACGCCAGTGCGCATGCGCGTGTGTTCTCAGCTCCCGGGACCCAAACATGGAACGCAAAGCTGTAAACTATGGATAAATCTCGGATTACAGGCCACTTTTGATTCAAACAAAATCGTAGACTAAGACATCGAGCTTCTATAATTTGAAAAGTGCTAAAGTTTGTGTTATTTGGAGTCCGCACGGGGCATATTACATGCTTGGGGAATGCCCCGAGCTATGGCTATAAGTCGCGCTAGGCTAACGGCGCTAGGCTAACGGCGTTAGCCTAACGCTAATCTAAAACATCTCCGGAAATCCTCCATATGACACCAAAGTGCTATGGGTGAGTAAAACAACTTGTTTTATTACCAAAATAAGGCTCAAATTGTAAAAAACGTTACTTTTCCTTTAATTGTTTTCCACCTTTGTCTTAGGGATTTACTAAATTATTCATCCCTTATAAAAAAAAGCTAATCAGTGTGTAAGCTACTAGGTCAGCTTCCACATGTTTTATTAAAGACAGAGGTCAAACTTGATGCTACACAACAATATGAGATTACAGGTTTGCGTATACATAAACACAAACTCCTGTATTGTGGTCTCTTGTGTGTGGGAACAAGCTTATCAGATGAATAGTTGATATAACACACTGTTCTACTTATTAATGCAGCCCTGACACGTGTCTTAATTGCTCTAATCCCAGTGTTTATGAATCGTTTTGCCAAATAATCTCTGTAAATAAAAGATTGGGTGTGTAGCTTCATTACTGGAGACTCTTACGTAAGTGGGATAGCGTGTTAAAGGAATACATATCAGGGGACATCCACGTGAACTTCAAAATGGCGTGTCTTGCTTTTTGCTAGGTTGCTCTGATCTATTTTTTCCCTTAACGCTTGGATACACTGCTGCTGCATTTAGTTGTGTGTATAAAAAGTACACGTGGCATGGAGCAGCAGCAGGCAAACACCTATACATTTCATATAAGAGAAAATGGAAAACATTAAGTAATTATCTCCTATAACTTCTGTTGGTTGGTGAAAATAATACATAAATACGTGATTCTAATGCCTTATAAAGGAAACCTATGTATTCTGTACATGTTCAGATCTGATCAACACAATACTAGTTATGTTATGAATGATTTGCCTTGCATAATCTTTGTGTTAGTGTCACGTTTTGTAAATTAGTATTTTGTATTTATGTATTTGTTTTTACTTCTGGTCATTGTTAAAAGTTCTTGTGCATTATTAGTCTGTCTACATCTCCAAAGCCTAGCCTATATTTTTCATAGTGTATATTCTGTAAAGATTGTTTCTATTTGATTATATATATATTTTTTGTTTACATGCTTTTCTTTATCTTATTTATCTATTTTAATTTTTTCCATGCTCTTGGCATCCAGGGTGGGCAGCAAAGTAAGAAGTTCATCGTATAGGGAAACGTGTTTCTTTACTGTGCATATGACAATAAAAGCTTTGAATCTATGAATCCATCCATCCATCCATCCATTTTCTTCCGCTTATCCAGGGCCGGGTCGTGGGGGCAACAGTCTACGCCCAGACCTCCTTCACCCCGGACACTTCCTCCAGCTCCTCCGGGGGGACCCCAAGGCGTTCCCAGGCCAG
Organism: Paratrypauchen microcephalus; assembly: GCA_036785185.1. Classification (NCBI taxonomy): domain Eukaryota; kingdom Metazoa; phylum Chordata; class Actinopteri; order Gobiiformes; family Gobiidae; genus Paratrypauchen; species Paratrypauchen microcephalus. Next base: position 1,082,469 of record JAVJIX010000157.1, on the reverse strand, counting down.
CCGGGAGACATAGTCCCTCCAGCATGTCCTGGGTCTTCCCCGGGGCCTCCTCCTGGTGGGACATGTCCGCAACACCTCCCAAGGGAGGCGTCCAGGAGGCATCCGGAACAGATGCCTGAGCCACCTCAGCTGGCTCCTCTCGACGTGGAGAAGCAGCGGCTCTACTCCGAGCTCCTCCCGTGTGACTGAGCTCCTCACCCTATCTCTAAGGGTGCGCCCAGCCACTCTACGGAGGAAACTCATTTCGGTCGCTTGAATCTATGAATCAAAGCTCAATATGCCGTTCCACCTTGTGATGTCATGAAGCGATAGTTTTCAAGTTAGCAGTTATTTTTTACCTTGTGTTCAGTAGAGATTGGCAATTCCAAGGCTGAAATGATCCAAATGATTCTGCTGAAGGTGTATGGAGTTTAAAAACACAGTGGAGCACTTCCTGTAATACCACATGACATCACAAAACGGAGTGATAAATGAGTGTTTTCTGTTTGAGAGGAACTAAGCCTAAATATGCAGGGTTTGTGTTTAACATCTGTGAATGAAACAAAACACAACTCCATGTTATGTTTTTGATGAGGAAAACAATATTATAACGTAGATTAAAAAAATATATATATATATGACATTGTGGGCCCTGAAATAGCTTTTCAAGACCTCCTTCAGTATGAACCATAGCTTCAATATTATAATTTGTCACAGTATATCTCTGTAGCAATATTGTGCTTCAAAAAGTGTTATTGTGACAGGCCTATCTACCTGTTTGCACATGTTTGATGAATGATTCCTATTGTCTTTGTTGAGTCTCTCCAGGTTAAATTGCAGTTCCGAGAAAGATCGTTAATTTGTGGAGAGGCACCAAACTCTGGGCAGGGGTTCAGAGTGTCCAGGTGGGGAGAATCTGACACACGTGGGTTGTGGCAGTGTGATCCGTCACTGGAAATAACCATTGTTTCTCCAATATTGGACTTGGACAGGCATGAACACCCAGCCAGTCCTCCTCATTCTCCTTTCATTTAGCCAATTAATAGAAAAGGTCATGTGGGAAGACAGATGGCTGAGTCGTAACTATCAGTGGAGATGGAAGCTGTGAGCTGCAATTGGCATTTTGCATCAAGTATTAAACATAAAGAGAGAAGAAGTCACATATGCAAACTTTTAGAATCATTATAGGCGTATATCAATGCAATGTCATGCAACTAACAATACAAACTCAATCAGAATATTAAGGAAAAAGCTTTGAAAGTACAGTGGTACCTCACCTTACGAAATTAATTCGTTCCAGAAGTGGTTTCGTAACATGAATTTTTCGTAAGTTGAGTAGCTATTTCAATGGAAAAGGCCTGATCCATTCCAAGGTTTTTTATTTTATAGTGTAACTTTGTGTTCTGCGTCCTGATTGGCTAAGAGACTGTAGACCCAGGACTAAACATGGAATAAACCAGGTCTAGACCAGAACTAAACCAGGTCTAGACCAGGTCTAAACCTGGACTGGACCTGGACTAAACCAGGACTGGACCAGGTCTAGACCTGGACTGGACCTGGACTAAACCGGGACTAGACCAGGATTAAATCACCCTGTGTGGCTCTTTGCTGGTTTCGTGCGGCTTTTGCGTTCGTTTGTGCGTGTTCGGTTTGTGGCTCGGGCTGCGTATTCGCTGCGGTTCTATCTCGTGCTCGCGGTGCTCCTGTCTCCGCGCTCCTTGCGTGTTGTGGAAGAAATTCTCAAGACCTCGTAGGAAAAATGCAGGCACTTTAATGATTCTTCAGATCTCCTTGTCGTCTCCCATCGTCTCCTGTCTTGGTACAGAACTGAGCTAAATTTAACCTACAGAGTAGTTAACCATTAACTCATTACTAGGACGCTTAGGTAATGAACTTATGCAAACGTGGTACATAACATGATAGTAAAACACAGGCAAAGTCCAGTTTAAAAGACCACGTCTTCTAGGTTTAGCACTGAATCAGCATAAATCAGCCATAGTTGTCGTAAACCTCAATGTATTGGTAACTATTGAGTGATAACACAAGAACAGAACATCAGCGACCTTTGACGTATTTCATAACAAAGATTATTTTCCTCACAGTTCCCTCCTTTGATCACATAAACACATGTGATCACACTTACATAGTAGAGTGGCAAGATGCTCCCTCTACAAATAAAATTAATCATCCCAACATAACAATTTAACCTTAGCATTCATAGAGCATAACACATCTCAATGTCTTTATGTCAATATATCATGTAAATCATTGTACAAAACTCGGACGGCAGAATAAGTCACAAGGAGCAACACCTTAGGGCTTAGAATTTAGATCATTTATTTATTCCGCCAGAACTTAATTCGTTCAGTTCTGATTAGACTAGATTGATGTATCAGTAAGTCGAAATTACTCTATTAAACCTCTGAGGCAAAGGACAACGCAACAGCCAATTACAATTAAAATAGCAATTGCAGTCACTATGAAAGTGATAATGAGGAATTATCGCAGCCCATGGGCCAAACATTTTATGAAACCAACTTGTCCAGGCATATTCAAGTACACCAGAGTTTCTTTAGGCTGTGGGGACAAGGACCTCTTATGGACATGGTCCGGTCCCGTTTTATATAGAACTTGAGTCGGTTTTAAATTCAATTAATCTGTAGGACCTATAGTGAATGGGATAATTAGCATAATTGGCACACACACACCTCACCATTGTGGAGATAGCATTGCATATAGACGGAAGTCTGCACATAACCACCAAATATCTGCTCATGAAATGGATTGATTAGTCAAAAGTGCAAAAATTGTCATAATTGTCAGAAGTAAAAGTCTAATTTCAAAAATTATTAGTGAAACCCTCAATGTCAACTCTGTTGTCAGTCCTTATGTCTGCGTTTGTGATCATATCTCTGAGAAAACATGTATACATTGCAATTCCCATTTTCCAAATGGTGGGTATGTCCTTTGAAGTTACAACCGGTAACTTGTCATGGAGTTAATAACACTCATCAGTCCATTCAAATGATTTTCTAATGAAAAGCTTAAGTATACACGTCAAGTCCTTGTTATTGGAATATGGTATGGATGCAGTAGTTAGTTGTGGTCTGGCAGTCGAACATACAATACAATCTTCTATGGTCAGAGTATGGACCGTATATTGTCATAATTTTAACTCATTTTAGTATGTTTAAAGTGTTTTCTGTCATTTCCAATCCTGTCTCTATTTGTATTGCTTCAGTCAAATAATTTATTTCATTCACTGGAGCAATCTTATTAGTTACTAATATGGTTATGTGGATATAGCCTTCAAAATTTAAATTGATTCTCCGATTACATAAAACAGTGGGGATTTTTTGAGCACTGGAAACCTATAGCATATATTCCTAAGTCACTAACTTCTGGATTTTGAATTGATAGTTGCATCGCTGAGTAGGGGATTTACTCCCTCTGCAATGCTTTAGATCTGCTTGATAAGATGCCTCATCTTTCCTGATCTTTGTCAGGGTAATTCTCTGCTGTTGATCAGTTCTAAAATCACCTTGGTCTGTATTATGATGATCGTCCGTACTAGAAATTGCTCTGACATTGTTTGTGACCCTGTGGTCCTCATAATTATTAACTCTGGTCAGACAAGTGTCTTTACAAACAATTTGGGTATTAAAAACATAATCTATAGCGGGTATGTTTAACATACGGTCCAATATTTCACATACGTCGAATAAAACATTACATATTTGGCCTTCATAGCAATATTTTTCAATTCTGGAAATTTTAGAAAGTTCTCATTTTGCCCTTTTTAGTGCTCCTTGTGTCTTACCCATATGGTTGGCTGAGTTGGTCGTGCCGTGAGTGGTCGTTGTGGTTGTCGTGTTGTTTGCCAGCCGTCCGAGATCAGTCTCAGTCAGTAGAATGTATCCCATACTATAACAACAAAGAATAATATAATCAGCGTAGTCAAGATTACACATTGTAAATTTAACAAATTATCATAATATGGCCTATACTGTCCTTTTTTCTTCTCTATCTCCTCGATCTCCTCCCTTTTTCCTCCCCTTCTGGAGCCTCAGCAGCGAAGGGTCGGATGGGGTCATCAAGCTGTTCATCGGTTTCAGCATCCGGTTCTGCATAGGCAGCTTCATCCTGGTTCCAGTAGTCCATTGATGGTTTCTTGCTTCCTGCTGCTTGTTCTTCTTTGAGTTCATTTTGGTATTTCTGCAGTTGGAGTTTCATAGTGGCCAGTTCCAGCTCTTGCTTCTTCTCCTCGGCCTCTTTTTTACCCCTCTGGTACTTGTTTATTTGATGGCTGCAGTGTGCATCGAACTCATCGTCAGATTTAGTGTATATGCCCATCACATCGTCCAAAGCGTCTTGCACTGCTTTTGGCATACCTTTCACCAGAGCTGAGCGATAGATGATTGACATTCCTGCTCTGGCATCGATCCGCTCTCCTGTGGCATCATGGTATAGATTGGTAGCACGTTGTTTGTAACTGTAGTAGTCTTCGTTGTCTTTCATTTGCATTGACAACAATTCTTCAGTCACGACAGAAGGATAGCGTTGACTGAGTTCTCTCTCCAACACATCACGATAGTTGTATACGCCTTCTTGATCACACAGTGCATATCTCAAGCTCCTTTCGATAGCTTTTTTGATGTTTCTGGCAACAGTTTCGTCAGCAGCTTTGGTCAGAGCAGCCTGAATATCACCCCAGCAAAGTTGGTCTCCTGCCGTCTGTTTAGAAAGAGCTCTTAGCCATGGTAAGCCACCTTTGGTAAGTCTTGGAAGTGTCAACATCAAAGCACTCCAGTCTTTGATTGAAAATGGCTGATAGACCACAGTTTGACCATCTGTTCTCACTGGATACACACTTGCTTTTGGCCCTCGTTCCTTCCGCTGGCTGGGAGTATAAACTCCTGTCAATACTTTGTGCTGCCCTGGAGAATGAATCTTCTCCAAATTGGGAGGGCTTCGAGGATGTAGCAGCTTTAGTATCGGGGCTTCTCAGCTTGCCGCTGGTGTAGGGTGAGGGATGGTATGGTCTTGGTGACTTGTGCTAATAATCTCTTCGTTCGATAGGTGGATCGGACAGTGGTCGGTACATGTTATCAAGTAGAGAAATCTCTCTGTCAGTGTCCTCATCCCATGCCCTTCTACTTCTTCTGTGTGACCTTCCTCTTCTCTCAGCAGACCCTTTTTCATCTTCGGTGTCACAACAAGAGTCTCTGAATTGTCTATGAGTTAACACTGGATCTTCCTTTATTTTCACTTCTTTTTCGGTTTTCTTTAGGACCAAGATAGAAGACAGTTCTTTGGTATCTTGTAGGACTTTCAGGACTTTTGATTTGCTCGGGCTTGTTTGGGGTCCGCTTCATCCTGGAGTGCTTTATTCAACCAATATTCTGTCAACTGGCCAACCATGATAAAGTGTGAGGACATTTTGTGGTAATTTGTTTTTTAAAGTTGAATTATTTATTTATTATACAAATTTTGGGCACAACGTCCAGTTTATGGCTTTTTAGTGAATGTATCGCTATTTTAAGTACTGTGTACTTTTTGATTCTACCTTTGGGCTCTAAAAAATTTAATTCTTGGGGGCTTCTCCGTTCTATAGACAGTTCTCTAGAAGGGAGAAGAAATTTAATTTAGATAATTGTAACTTCGGGTTATAATTAGTTTAAAATATTTAATTTAAAATTTTAATCACCTGATTTACGCACAGTTTTTTTCCTTAATTAGAATATGTGTCCGTCACGTTTTGTTGTCTGCGGGACGGTCCGAATTGCAGCTATTAAGTTTTAAGCTTCTGCAACAAAGAGAGAGAAAAGTAGCGTAGGAGTAAACGTAGAATTTTGAAAATAATTATTTTATTAATATTTAATTTAGATAAAACAAAAAAAACTCCAAATCTTAAGTTATTTATAAAAGCAATTAGTTTATCCAGTACCTCCTTTAATGTGACAGGTGATACAACCTTTTATATTTTCGAATTGTACCCGAAAAAATGAACTGTAATAAATTAAAAATAACTTTGAGCAATTTAAATCTCTATACTCCAATTATTTGTGTTAAATTTTAAAATGTATCTACCTCCTCAATTGTTTTAGTGCCTGATTGCCGATAAAATATTTACTTTCATAATTGCAATGCTGTCTCAATAGCTTAAACTGTTTCTTATTTATTTATTATTTCGTTCATTGATGGCACCGTGCAAAGAGTAATTCTCACACTGCTCCTTTAAACTCAAACTAGTCCAACTCGTACTGAGCAAACATACAGACCAGAGGCGCTCCGAGCCTGAAGCAACAAAGCGCTTTCTTTAATTCCCACATAACACTCAAAATACAGATTGACACTATTCTATCCTTGTCCCTAATTTTTCTAATTCCTTTCTCAACTCTTACAACATTAACAAGAACAACAACATTAATAGAGCTAAATTACGGCTGACATATCTTCCCCTGTGACCTCTTGACCTCTCTGCTCGCTGCCGCTCATACACTCACACACACACACACACACACTCAGAGAGACCGCAGGCAAATAAACAAAACACCCGTAACAAAATTTATTATTCCCATGAAATTGATTAAGCTAGCAAATCTTTGAGAGCTGAATTTAAAATATTTACAATTGTATTAAATTTAGAATTTATTGGTTTAAGTAAATTACACAATGCAAGACTTTTACTTGAGATTCGCCAAAACAAGACAATTTTCAGTAAATAGAAAAATCTCCCGTTTTAGGTTATTCTCCAAATATTCCAGGACATGCAATAATTTCAGAGATTTATTCCGAATTTTAAGAACATGCAATTTATTTCTAAGAACATGCAATTTTAAATTACTCAATAAATACAGAATTATTTGATCCAAGTATCATTTGTAAGATCATAACACTCACACAACCAGAATTTCCACAAACATCTCTCCAATAAATGCCATAATTCTTATCTCTCAACATTCTTCTATCGCATTTTATTTATAATCAAAGCTTTCAACAAAACTTTACATAAACCACCATAGCCAATATTTAACTCAGATCAAAACTGGATTTTATCCATCATAAACAACTCTGAACATCTCTCATCTCATGCTTGCTCAAATAAGTGCTTCATAATAAAAAATTCAAATTTACAAAGTGCCATCAATTTGAACAATTTATTTATACTGTCTTCCTCTTTAAATCGACACCAAGAAACAAACCTCCCAGGTAATTCTAAATGTGTCATACTCGTCTTTTAATTTTTTCAGTATCTGCGTAATTTTGGTGGAATTAGCCAAACACAGACTTTTCGTTATATTTTCAGCTTTTTCTGTAATCTCCTTTACAAGCTCAGCTTTTAGTTTCAAGTGTATTTCTTTTTCACAAACTTTTGATGACGCTCTCGTAACAGTACTACCAGACGGGAGAGTCATAAAAAGGCAACCTGCTTGTAATTTAGGTCGGTTTTTCCAGGTACAACTCAATTTAATTTCGGTCACATCAGTTTCCTGTACCAAAGTATTATTAATTTCGTCACAAACAAAATTGCGCATCCCCTATAAGATTGAGTATGCTACGAGTGTCTGTCAATTCGTGTTAGTTGCGTTTAGTTGGACAATTGACCTTCGGCCAATTCTACAGAAGCAAGTGACGTCATGTTCTTCGAACTCTTACTTCTGCATCTTGGGTGTCTTGAGAGCTTAAGGCAATCAAAAACACCAATAATGTTACTTTTGGAATTCCTTTTTTTGTAAACTCAAATTAGGAGTTTTTGTTTTTTCTTTTTGTGTAAAGTTTAACCACAAAAGTGTTTTTTACAAAATCCGCTTTTTTTCTCTCTTCGTGCAAAGCAATAAACACGGAACTTAATTAATAACTTTGTTTTTTAATCACGCTTTATCAAATTTAAAGCTTAAACGCTCACTATTATTTTGATTCTACGCTCCTTCTTTTCTCACGTGTTGGCGTATAAACACGGACTTTTTAATTACTTATTTGATATTGTTTTAAAATTACCACTTAATTTATTACAAAGGTCCCTCACAAAACATCACATATAATTTTGGTTTTGGCCAATGTGACAGATATTCTTTGAAAAAGGCACTGCCATACCGTTTTTGTAGAGCTCTGGATGCGTTGTTTCTCAAAGGGGCCTCCGGGGAGACGACGGCCTGGTCCTTTCTGCATAGTTCTTTCACGTCGCGGGTCACCAAATTGTGGAAGAAATTCTCAAGACCTCGTAGGAAAAATGCAGGCACTTTAATGATTCTTCAGATCTCCTTGTCGTCTCCCATCGTCTCCTGTCTTGGTACAGAACTGAGCTAAATTTAACCTACAGAGTAGTTAACCATTAACTCATTACTAGGACGCTTAGGTAATGAACTTATGCAAACGTGGTACATAACATGATAGTAAAACACAGGCAAAGTCCAGTTTAAAAGACCACGTCTTCTAGGTTTAGCACTGAATCAGCATAAATCAGCCATAGTTGTCGTAAACCTCAATGTATTGGTAACTATTGAGTGATAACACAAGAACAGAACATCAGCGACCTTTGACGTATTTCATAACAAAGATTATTTTCCTCACAGTGTTCGGCGCTAGAGCTAAGAGGCCGAGAAAGATGCTCTTTGAGCGGGCACGACCGTGGGGTTTCCCTGGGGCTGGCTCTGGTTCTATCCGATTCAAGAGCTGGGGGGTTGACACTGTGAGCTTAGAGGCCGAGAAAGGTGCTCTCTGAGCGGGGATAACAGCGGGCCGTGCATCTGAGCGCGCATTATTCGAATTTTTGAGATTTCGCGTTTCGTAACTTGAATTTTCTTTCGTATCTAGAGACCAAATTTAACGTGAAGGGTTAGTAACTTGAATTTTTCGTATGTAGGGTCTTTCGTAAGGTGAGGTACCACTGTATATGAATGAAAATAAAATTAAAAATAACCAGATAGGGGTGGAATTTTCTTTTTTTCCCCCTCTCCTTTTTGAGCTTAAATAAGAAAAAAATTAAAACATACATTAAGTGTACTGGATACATGTATACTTGTTAATTAATATGCTCAAAATAAATAAATACTGTAAATAAACTTAAACTTAAACTGAACTTAAACTGTTTCCTTGAGCAATATATTTCACCCATCTTGCCTATGTATGAGTGTGGTGTGTGTGTTTGGTAGTCAGTGGCACAGATTGTCAGACACGCTTCAGTAAGTCCAAAAGTGAATGAATAAAATGAAATTGGGTGTCTTTTAGGATCTATAAAAGCACAATAATAGAACAATGCTTCTTTAGCTGCTTTTGTTGTTTTACTCAATGCAGCAATGAAAATGATTCACGGTCAACACCCAGCCCTGGCCCATGGCTTTGGCACTGCCCACTGCCCAATATCAAATTGAATATGTATTACCACGGGTGGAGGAAAGGGGGTGCCACACTAGCTAGTCTCAGTTCTGACAAGTTGAGAATCCTTGCAAATACTGTACACCAAATTTCCTAATCCTAACCTTAAAGGTGCACTGTGTAACTCTTCTGGTGGATGGTCTGCCAAATGGTCTGCTTGTCTCCATAGAGATGTGCTTATAGTATGGCCAAAAATTCAAGAATCTCCATGGAGATTCATCTCACCCTGAAGGCACAATCCGACATGCGTTGGTGTGTTTTTAATGTTTCCTGTTTGCTCACAAAGGCTTTTAAATATTTTGTAACTAAGAGACTGCTTGATATTTTTCTTTTTCTCAAACCAAACCAAATTACAGGTTAGATAGAACACTTCCAACTGAACACCTCCAACTGAACACCTGCAACTGAACACTTCCAACTGAACACCTCCAACTGAACACCTGCAACTGAACACCTGCAACTGAACACCTGCAACTGAACACCTCCAACTGAACACCTGCAACTGAACACCTCCAACTGAACATCTGCAACTGAACACCTGCAACTGAACACCTGCAACTGAACACCTGCAACTGAACACCTGCAACTGAACACCTCCAACTGAACACCTGCAACTGAACACCTCCAACTGAACACCTGCAACTGAACACCTCCAACTGAACATCTGCAACTGAACACCTGCAACTGAACACCTCCAACTGAACACCTCCAACTGAACACCTGCAACTGAACACTTCCAACTGAAGACCTCCAACTGAAGACGTGCAACTGAAGAGCTCCAACTGAACATGTGCAAGTGAAGAGCTGGAACTGAACACCTGCAACTGAACACCTGCAACTGAACACCTCCAACTGAACATCTGCAACTGAACACCTCCAACTGAACATCTCCAACTGAATACCTCCAACTGAACATCTGCAACTGAACACCTCCAACTGAACATCTCCAACTGAACACCTCCAACTGAACACCTGCAACTGAACATCTGCAACTGAACACCTCCAACTGAACATCTGCAACTGAACACTTCCAACTGAACATCTGCAACTGAACACCTGCAACTGAACACCTGCAACTGAACACCTGCAACTGAACACTTCCAACTGAACACCTGCAACTGAACATCTGCAACTGAACACTTCCAACTGAACATCTGCAACTGAACACCTGCAACTGAACACCTCCAACTGAACACCTCCAACTGAACACCTGCAACTGAACACTTCCAACTGAACACTTCCAACTGAACACCTCCAACTGAACACCTGCAACTGAACACTTCCAACTGAACACTTCCAACTGAACACCTCCAACTGAACACCTCCAACTGAACACCTGCAACTGAACACCTCCAACTGAACACCTGCAACTGAACACCTCCAACTGAACACCTCCAACTGAACACCTGCAACTGAACACTTCCAACTGAACACCTCCAACTGAACACCTGCAACTGAACACTTCCAACTGAACACTTCCAACTGAACACCTCCAACTGAACACTTCCAACTGAACACCTCCAACTGAACACTTCCAACTGAACACCTGCAACTGAACACCTGCAACTGAACACCTCCAACTGAACACCTCCAACTGAACACCTCCAACTGAACACCTGCAACTGAACACCTCCAACTGAACACCTCCAACTGAACACCTGCAACTGAACACCTCCAACTGAACATCTGCAACTGAACACCTCCAACTGAACACCTCCAACTGAACATCTGCAACTGAACACTTCCAACTGAACACCTCCAACTGAACATCTGCAACTGAACACCTCCAACTGAACACCTCCAACTGAACACCTGCAACTGAACACCTCCAATTAAACATCTGCAACTGAACACTTCCAACTGAACACCTGCAACTGAACACCTGCAACTGAACACCTCCAATTGAACATCTGCAACTGAACATCTGCAACTGAACACTTCCAACTGAACACCTCCAACTGAACATCTGCAACTGAACACCTCCAACTGAACACCTCCAACTGAACACCTGCAACTGAACACTTCCAACTGAACACTTCCAACTGAACACCTGCAACTGAACACCTCCAACTGAACACCTGCAACTGAACACCTCCAACTGAACACCTCCAACTGAACACCTGCAACTGAACACCTCCAACTGAACATCTGCAACTGAACACCTGCAACTGAACACCTCCAACTGAACATCTGCAACTGAACACTTCCAACTGAACACTTCCAACTGAACACCTGCAACTGAACATCTGCAACTGAACACCTCCAACTGAACATCTGCAACTGAACACCTGCAACTGAACACCTCCAACTGAACATCTGCAACTGAACACCTCCAACTGAACACCTCCAACTGAACACCTCCAACTGAACATCTGCAACTGAACACCTGCAACTGAACACCTCCAACTGAACATCTGCAACTGAACACCTCCAACTACACACCTCCAACTGAACATCTGCAACTGAACACCTGCACCTGAACACCTGCAACTGAATACCTCCAACTGAACACTTCCAACTGAACACCTGCAACTGAACACTTCCAACTGAACACCTGCAACTGAACACCTCCAACTGAACACCTGCAACTGAACACCTCCAACTGAACATCTGCAACTGAACACCTGCAACTGAAGACCTCCAACTGAAGACTTCCAACTGAACACCTGCAACTGAACACCTCCAATTAAACATCTGCAACTGAACACTTCCAACTGAACACCTCCAACTGAACATCTGCAACTGAACACCTCCAACTGAACACCTGCAACTGAACACCTGCAACTGAACACCTGCAACTGAACACCTCCAATTGAACATCTGCAACTGAACATCTGCAACTGAACACTTCCAACTGAACACCTGCAACTGAACATCTGCAACTGAACACTTCCAACTGAACACCTGCAACTGAACATTTCCAACTGAACACTTCCAACTGAACACCTGCAACTGAACATCTGCAACTGAACACTTCCAACTGAACACTTCCAACTGAACACCTGCAACTGAACATTTCCAACTGAACACTTCCAACTGAACACCTGCAACTGAACACCTCCAACTGACCACTTCCAACTGAACACCTCCAACTGAACACCTCCAACTGAACACCTCCAACTGAACACCTGCAACTGAACACTTCCAACTGCAATGATCGTTTTACATCCAGAGTACAGGAATGATTATGGGAATAGGCTGGAGTAGTTACTGGAGTCTCCTTAGAGAATATTTATGCTAATGTAGCAAGCCACTTGAGGCTCCAGTCTATTACACCACGTTCCTCTTGTTTACATCAGCGGCACAATGGGACGCCAGAACTGATTTCCTACTGAAAGAACATCAAGATTACTTGGGCATGTTTCATCTCTCTTTATTCTTTTGTTAAATGTGGTACCAATAAGAGAGACGGTCCAAATTATCAATACTCTGATGCGCTTTGTGAAATAGAGAGTACATTGCCTTCCTCCAAGATGATTTCTTTATTATTTGCAACACAAGACGATGTTAGTTTATGCATTGAGCACACAAACAAGAAAGAAGGCAACAGGGAGAAGAAAGGATGCTTTTTGTGTGTTCAGGGACAGAACAATTAAAGTAAAATATCGTCTGGCGAAGTTGAAGCAGCCGGGCAGTACTCCCCAGGGTGGCATAGTCAGAATGCGTAGGCAAGAAGGTGGTGAGGAACAGCAAACAGTGTGTAGTAGGCACTCCCCGAAGAGCACAACTAAATATCTGATATGGAAACAGTTACCACGGCAACTTCTGTCTCTCTGTGTTATGATAAGCGAGGACTTCTGCTGATGAGGAGATTATTATCATCTGGTTATGTCAAACTGGGCCAGCAGGTTTGTACTGTATAGCCTACTGTATGTAAAATTTCTCCAGTTTATTTTCTCTTTGAAAACAAATAAAATGTTTTCAATTAAAAAAAAAAAAAGAACAAAGCCATGGTGGTGGACATTGCAATACCAAGTGATGGTAACATCAGGAGCACGAGAAACTAGAGAAATACCAGTGCCTCAAGGAAGAGCTGGAGAAGGCCTGGAAGGTGAAGGCATCAGTGGTGCCCGTGGTGATCGGAGCACTCGGGGCTGTAACCCCCAAACTGGAAGAATGTTCACAGCAGATCCCAGAAAAAACATCAGAAATCTCAGTTCAGAAAAGTGCAGTACAGGAACAGCAAAGATACTGCGCAGAACTCTCAAGCTCCCAGGCCTCTGGTAGAGGACCTGAACTGGATGAGAGTGAGAGAGACCTCTTTGCTATTATAGTACAGTGGTACCTCATCTTACGAAATTAATTCGTTCCAGAAGTGGTTTCGTAACATGAATTTTTCGTAAGTTGAGTAGCTATTTCAATGGAAAAAGCCTGATTCGTTCCAAGGCCCCGTTCCAAGTTTTTTTTTTATAGTGTAACTTTTTTTTATAGTCTAACACTGTGTTCTGGGTCCTGATTGGCTAAGAGACTAGACCAGGACTAAACGTGGACTAAACCAGGTCTAAACAAGGTCTATACCTGGACTGGACCAGGACTAAACCTGGACTAAACCAGGACTAGACCAGGTGGATTAAAGCGTCGCGTGCGGGTCTATTTCCTGGTTTCTCACGAGTCACAGCTGAGGCGAGCAGCGAGGAGGGGACCGCAGCGAGGAGGGGACCGCAGCGAGGAGGGGACCGCAGCGAGGAGGGGACCGCAGCGAGGAGGGGACCGCAGCGAGCGGGGGACCGCAGCGAGGAGAGGACAGCAGCGAGGAGGGGACCGCACGCAGTCCGAGCGCATGAACGAACGCAGGTAAGAACCGCGGTGGTTTAATCCTGGTTTAGACCTGGTTTAGACCTGGTTCAGACCTGGTTTAATCCTGTTTTAGAGGAGGCACGGTTTGAGCACGGGTCTCATCCTCACAGCCCCGCGCCGGGTCATGCTGCGCTACCACACACGTGTCCCCGCGTACACTTCTCCCCCCTCCCCCTTCCCTCCACGCTTCACTATTAATACATTTTGTTGAAAATCTATGAAAGTTTGAGTGTTTAAACGAGAGACAAATGTGAGAAAAGTTTAAATCCAGTCTGAGAAAAGCGTATAATGTGTGTGGCTGAGCGCGCATTATTTGAATTTTTGAGATTTCGCGTTTCGTAACTTGAATTTTCTTTCGTATCTAGAGACCAAAATTTACCGTGAAGGCGTTTCGTAACTTGGAATTTTCGTTTGTTGGGTCATTCGTAAGGTGAGGTACCACTGTATATCATATTGTGATGTGTGAGCTACTGTGTCCTAATAATTTCCCTTGTGGATCAATGAAGTTTGATTAAGTCTAATTAATTGGTAGGTAAATATATAACACATATAGAAACTCCATAATAAATAAGAAAATATTACCAACCAATTTCACTGCATATTTAACACAAATCCACTCTTATCACTCCATAAATAGCTCTGATCCCATAAACCAATGTTAGAGGTAACTGTTTCATACTGATAAACACATTATCTACCACAACAGTATCAGACCTCAACAAAATCAATAAGCTGTTTTGTGTTTTAGTTTAAAATCTACTGAGCCTATCTCTAAACACAAGTGATACTGTGGCTGTGGCATACATGAGGTCAGAGTAAATGTGGGACTTTTATTTCTACAGCTGACCCTCTTGTTCACAGAAAGGAGGCATGCACACACAGTCCATGCTCTCGGGATTTGAGGGGAAGGTTATAGAGATAGCTTCACTGTCCCACCATCTTTATGGTTCACTGGGCCCTTTGAAGCCACACTACACTACAGCCAACACATGCACTGCTGCAGTTCACTATTTCAGTCTGGTCATCATAGTTTTTAAAGGTCCCATGGCATGAAATTTTCACTTTCTGAGGTTTTTGAACGTTAATGTGAGCTCCCCTACCCTGTTTAGCCCCCCCCCCCCCATGGTTAAAAGTTACGAAATATCTAAACTGAGCATTTGCGATCCTTTTCTGCGTTACAAAAAATCGGAGCTCAAACGGGCGATTTTGAACAAGGCACCTTATTGACGTCAGATCGAAAAAAGAAATGCAAATGCAGTTCCACCCCCGTCTGTCTGTACTCAGCGTCTCTGTAAATCACGCCCAGAGAGTTTGGACTGCGAATGCGCTAGGCAATGCGAAATGCGTTTTTTTTATTTGCCTGGAGGCACGTCCGAGTGTTTCTAGGCTCGGAAGTCCTTTATCTGAGCCTCTGGACCTTTGAACAGCAGTGGTTTAATTTTATTTTCTGTGGAAATGTGTTTATTTTTCAATGGAACGCTTCAAATCTCTCCCCCCGTGCAAAAACAAGGAAATGGATCAGCTGAGGGCTACAGCGGAGAGCGGAGAGTTTGGCCACGCCCCCACCCTCTACTATTGGCCAGCTCTTTTCTCCTCATTTGCATTCAAGCAACAACGCCCATTATCACCTGTTCTGAGGGAGAAAAAATACTCTTTCCCATCTTATCTCTGTTTCTCATGCACTGTGTTGATTTTGAAGAAGGATTCATTTACAGTATTAGGGAACCATTAAGGAGCCATATAAAAGCATCAAGAAGTACCATGTCATGGGATCTTTAAGAACTTGTCACAACTATGGAAGATCAAAGTTTTCTCTGTTAAAAGGCCCTTTATTTTTATTTCAATTTTTTTATTATCCTTTATTTATCCCTGTAGGGAAATTATCCTCTGCATTTCCCCCATCCTTCCAGAGCAGTGGGCAGAACATGAAGGCGCCTGAGGACCCATCTCCATGATCTTATTGCTAGGCTTGGTTAGGACCTCAGCTGGAGGATTTTTACCTATGGAGCATGTTTTTGGTTTGATGGGAGAAACAGGAGTGCCTGGAGGAAACCCACCCAGACATGGGGAGAACTTGCAATCTCCACACAGAAAGGCCCGGGCAATCTGGAACCTTCTTGCTGTGAGGCCTGAGTGCTAGCCACTCAGCCACCATGCTGCCCAATTATTATTAGTCTGTCTACATCTCTAATGCTCAAAATGTTCTGTTCCACCTTGTGATGTCATAAAGTGGCAGTTTCAAGTTAAAGGAAAAGTAACGTTTTTTACAATTTGAGCCTTATTTCGGTAATAAAGTTGTTTTACTCACCCATATCACTTTGGTGTCATATGGAGCATTTCCGAAGATGTTTTAGATTAGCGTTAGGCTAACACCGTTAGCCTAGCGCGACTTATAGCCATAGCTCGGGGCATTCCCCGAGCATGTAATATGCCCTGTGCGGGCTCCAAATAACACAAACTTTAGCACTTTTCAAATCATAGAAGCTCGATGTCTTTAGTCTACGATTTTGTGTGGTCAAAAGTGGCCTGTAATCCGAGATTTAGCCATAGTTTCAAGTAGATGACGACGCCAGTGCGCATGCGCGGAGTGTGCTCTCAGCTCCCGCGACCCAAACATGGAACGCAAAGCTGTAAACTATGGATAAATCTCAGATTACAGGCCACTTTTGATTCAAACAAAATCGTAGACTAAAGACATCAAGCTTCTATGATTTGAAAAGTGCTAAAGTTTGTGTTATTTGGAGCCCGCACAAGGCATATTACATGCTCGGGGAATGCAGTATGGCTATAAGTCGCGCTAGGCTAACGGCGTTAGCCTAACGCTAATCTAAAACATCTCCGGAAATGCTCCATATGACACCAAAGTGCTATGGGTGAGTAAAACAACTTGTTTTATTACCGAAATAAGGCTCAAATTGTAAAAAATGTTACTTTTCCTTTAACAGCTGCCTTTTACCTTTAATTCATTAGAGACTGGCATTTCCAGGGCTGAATTTATCCAAATGATTCTAGTAGAGGTGTATGGAGATTAAAGACACAGTGGAGCACTTCCTGCACTATCGCATGGCATCACAAGGTGGAACAGAGTGTTTTCTGTTTGAGAGAAGAACTAAATCTGCAGGGTTTGTGTGTTAAACATGTGAAAATGAAACAAAACACAACTCCAGGTGTTTGTGATCAGCATAATCAGCATAATATTTTAAAATATACCTCCTACTTCCTCACCTACCATCAATCTGCCCCAGAAAAAAGCATCTACAAATGTCAGAAAAGTGTTATATAAATCCTATGCATCATTGCTATCTGTAGCAACAAGTAAATAATAACGTAAAAAATATGCTTTATCATAGATGCACTTCATGCACTCCATGTATCTTTTCTGACTTTGCTTGTCATCTGCTTGTCTCCATGGAGATGTAGCTTTACTTATATTCCAGAGTATGGCAGTAAACACATTTATCTTATTCAAGTGTTTTTATTGCCTTGAAAAACATGCATTCTTCTTGTGAGTGGGGGTCTTACCTGTAACTTGATCTAGTGGTGTTACTTGTTTGTTTCCATGGACATTGATTATGTTTAATGCCATGGAATGCTATGGAACATTCCAGGCAATGCAGTAACATCTCCATGGAGCAGGTCTGGACTGGGACAAAAAAATGGCCCTGGCATTTTTGGCTTAGACCGGCCCCTCATAATTAGTCCTGGTTTAGTCCTGGTTCAGTCCTGATTTAGTCCTGATTTAGACCTGATTAGTCCTGGTTTAGTCTTGGTTCAGTCCTGATTTAGTCCTGATTTAGACCTGATTAGTCCTGGTTTAGTCTTGGTTCAGTCCTGATTTAGTCCTGGTTTAGTCCTGGTTCAGACCTGATTTAGTCCTAATTTAGACCTGATTAGTCCTGGATTAGTCCTGGTTCAGTCCTGATTTAGTCCTGGTTTAGTCCTGGTTCAGACCTGATTTAGTCCTGATTTAGATCTAATTAGTCCTGGTTTAGTTCTTGTTCAATCCTGATTTAGTCCTGGTTCAGACCTGATTAGTCCTGGTTTAGTCCTGGTTCAGTCCTGATTTAGTCCTGGTTTAGTCCTGGTTCAGACCTGATTTAGTCCTGATTTAGATCTAATTAGTCCTGGTTTAGTTCTCGTTCAATCCTGATTTAGTCCTGGTTCAGACCTGACTTAGTCCTGATTTAGACCTGATTAGTCCTGGTTTAGTCCTGGTTCAGTCCTGATTTAGTCCTGGTTTAGTCCTGGTTCAGACCTGATTTAGTCCTGATTTAGACCTGATTAGTCCTGGTTTAGTTCTCGTTCAATCCTGATTTAGTCCTGGTTTAGTCCTGGTTCAGACCTGGTTTAGACCTGATGTAATCCTGGTTTAGTCCTGGTTCAGTCCTAAATTGTGGGCTGGTCTCTAAGTTAAAAAAAAAGAAAAAAAGAAGGGCATTGGCCCCTAGGACTATCGGCCCACCGGGAAAATGCCCGGTATGCCCAATTACCAGTCCAGGCCTGCCATGGAGACAAGCAGGTGAAGGACCCTCCACATGAAAAGTTACACAGTGCACCTTTAACCTTTGAAAACCTGCTTTTGTAAATAAATGCCCATTTGTATTAGCTTAATACAAATCCATGCAGATTAGGTGACAATGTCTGTGTTGAGAGCTTCACTGTCAACAAATAGAGTAAATGCGAGTGTGATTGATGTTTTCATTTTGAATTTGTCATTTTGTGTATAAAGCGTTTAGCACCATATATGTGTGAATAACTAGACGGCGCACAGAAGCTGCCGCTCTCTCATGCATGTTAATACTAAGTGACACTTCCTGCTGTGAGAGCCTTAGAGCCAGAGAATGGTCTGCATGTAAACAAACTGACTGATGCTGTCACGAAATCCTACAAATCCAACATGAAAACATCAGCGCGCATTGCAATTTGTAAACCTTGTGAAGCTTTTTGGTCTTGTCTTTGGGGAATAAGAACTTTTCCAGTTTACTAAGCATTTGACAACACTTAGAAATCCAGGCATGTCCTTAATACACAGAGCCACATGGGTGCTTCTCCACTGAGCAAGACGACATCATCTGCCGCTGTACATGTGTGCCGCTTTAGGATCTGTGTATTGCTCTAAAACTACACACTGCAATATGACAGTCGCTCTCTCCTCCCAATTAACCCCCACAGGGACAGAGGTCAGCACAAACAGGGCCTGATGTTGTACCTGTTGATGTTCTAAGTTTATCAAAAATCCACATAAACACTCCAGTGTAAAGAGCCATTCTGTAACCTGCTCGAACAGTTCCAAAGGGAAGCAGATGGCTGAGAGATTAGTCGTCATGCCGCCAACAGTGTTTCAGACTTCAGCTATGAACAAGTGATCTCCACTCAGGGTATCCAGCCCATCTGCACACTTATACCGTAAGCAAATTAGATTAGAGTTTATGTACAGAGTGGGAAAGGCATAAGAGACCACTGTAATTCAGACTTAATAAAAGCTTATATGGGTAAAGCAAACTGTAAACCAATTTATTTTCTTTTTCTTCTACGTGTTTCCATGGATATGTCACTGCTCTCACTGGAATATTCCACAGTATGACATTAGACAGCTCTACCTTGCATTTATTTAATTAGGTGATTTTATAAGGGGTGATTTTATAGGTGATTTTATAGCTTACTTTGAAAAACAGGGATTCTGAGCGGGCAAGTCAAGGGCTGAAATTATCTAAATGATTCCAGCGAAGGTATATGGAGTTTAAAAACACAGTAGAGTGTAACATGTAACATCACAAGGTGGAACAGAGTGTTTTCTCTGTGAGAGAAGAACTAAATCTACAGGGTTTGTGTGTTAAATGTGTGAATGAAACAAAACACGACTCCCGGTATGTTTCTGATGAGGAAACAACATTATAGCAGATCAGAAAATAGCGTAAAATGAGCCCTTTAAACGTACTTTTATCTGTTTTTAGTTGAACCCTGCACAAGACTTCCATTATGTATGGACTTAGAGTTCATGAGATATACAGTACAGTGAACTTGTGTGCATAAATGGCAAATATATTTCCTGAATCTAGACTGAGCTAAAATAATGTATTCCACTATGTTATAAGCAATTAGCGACTTCTATGAAACAAAAATGGCCTAATGCTAAGCCAGTTAAAAGTGCAAGCGTGAATGTATAATTAATAAACTTTTATAACTAGCCAAAAGCCTTATTAGTGCATGTTTACATAATGCCTCATGCTTCTACACCTGAGAAGATACCAAACTTTAATCTGTAGTTTTCCTGCTTGTGAGATGGGCATTCATTAGACACAGGGCCTATAGAAGTATTTTCCTTATCTCCAAAGCACAAAAGAGAAAGTGGATGGCCGTATCAGAGGCTGCGGTGCTGTGTCTCTGTCACAGTGGAGTGGGCTCGGTACCAGGTGGTAATTAATACACTGAGTTTGATGGGGATATGAAGGAGAACTTTCTGATGAATGGGAGGGCATCGGGGTTCACTGTATCACTGCATTAGAAAATACTGTGTGATCAAATATTTATGCATGAAAAAGACTAATATGCCTCCAAGGAAAACGTTAAAGGAAAAGTAACGTTTTTTTTACAATTTGAGCCTTATTTCGGTAATAAAACAAGTTGTTTTACTCACCCATATCACTTTGGTGTCATATGGAGCATTTCCGGAGATGTTTTAGATTAGCGTTAGGCTAACGCTGTTAGCCTAGCGCGACTTATAGCCATAGCTCGGGGCATTCCCCGAGCATGTAATATGCCCCGTGCAGGCTCCAAATAACACAAACTTTAGCACTTTTCAAATCATAGAAGCCCGATGTCTTAGTCTATGATTTCGTTTGAATCAAAAGTGGCCTGTAATCCGAGATTTATCCATAGTTTACAGCTTTGCGTTCCATGTTTGGGTCCCGGGAGCTGAGAGCACACTCCGCGCATGCGCACTGGCCTCCTCATCTACTCGAAACTATGGCTAAATCTCGGATTACAGGCCACTTTTGACCAAACGAAATCGTAGACTAAAGACATCGAGCTTCTATGATTTGAAAAGTGCTAAAGTTTATTTTATTTGGAGCCCGCACGGGGCATATTACATGCTCGGGGAATGCCCCGAGCTATGGCTATAAGTCGCGCTAGGCTAACGGCGTGAGCCTAACGCTAATCTAAAACATCTCCGGAAATGCTCCATATGACACCAAAGTGCTATGGGTGAGTAAAACAACTTGTTTTATTACCGAAATAAGGCTCAGATTGTAAAAAAAAAAACGTTACTTTTCCTTTAAGTCAAGTAACAATACAGCAATCTACAAATTCAGTTGGGATGTAGGTTTTGACAGAACTGGGTTTGGAACCATGTTCATTTTTTATTTTTTTGAAATAGATAAATAAATGCAACAACACTTAAGCTGAGGTTTTATAAGTAATTCATACCATTCATATTTAGGATTGACATTTTTAGAATTTAGCATTCATAACAAGATGATGATGAAAGAGTTATAAGATATGTGAAACTACTGTCAATGCCAAGATTATTGTAGTCCAAAAACATAGTATTTAAAACCTAAAAGTTGGCTAAATGTGTACATTTTGAAGTTAATTAACTGAAACATATTGTAATTACGTAGCTTGTGTTCATTGCTACATCCCCCAGCAAGCTTTCAACCTTCTAATATATTTTTTCAAAGTCTACTTGAAAGATGAATGGCATTTTTACTTCCATAACCTGATGGGTGTCTAAGACTGTGATCAACATGATCTTTGTTTTGACTTGGTGAAAGGTTGCACCTAAAATACCATAAAATGTGAACATTTGGAAATAAACACATGCCATAATGAATTTTCAGGAACAAAATTGGTTGCTTCTATGCGCCAGGTAAAGTACCACTGACCTCAAACTGGCCTTTTTGCTACATACATAAATTAAGATGTAGCAAAAGACCAGTTAAAGGGACAGTGTGTAAGATTTTTACCCGTTAATTACCGAAATTGAAGATACCCATTCAAAAATACATTGTGTTCCAAGCCTTTTCACTTCCATCATGAAATCAAAGTATTCTTTTGGACTTAGATATAGTCACATAAAAGGGGGATCTTCCCCATGCAGAGGCAGCCATTTTGAATACGAGAGCCGCAGAAGGACATTTGGGCTCCGCCTTCGCCTTCGGCAAGGCTCGTGGTTTTGGGTAAACAACGACACGCATGCTGCCGGATCAGACGTCGTAATGGATCTAACACGTGTTTTGGACTAAATTGTTTTACTGGATTTTATTCGCTGGATCCTTACGGACAAATTGAGACCAAGTTTATGGTGAAATACAGAGTTTGACCTGTGCAGAGCCTTCAAAGGTAAGCTAAGTAACAAACCTCGTTTTGTGCTTTTCCGTATAAAAGCCCCATGTGCTCAGGGAGTGATTGTTGGGCCGGGAAATGAATTGCATAGTCAAAAAGAGGAGACTGTAAGGTTTCATTTGATGTGTAGATTGTCATGGTACACGATCGGGAATGTGTGTTTTCATGTGAAAAGAAAAAAAAAACAGTGAACGGGACCGCTTTATTTACACAGTAGCGGCGCGCAGTTCGGCGAGCTGTCCGCGTTACGGCGCGCCCGGGTGACCCTCGAGGTCTGCCGTAGCTAAAACAGGAAGTGCAATAGCACCATCCACCTATGCGCCACGAATCCTACACACTGGACCTTTAAGACTAAGTAATGGATTTTGCGACATTTGCACATCACATTTCATCACACCATCAGGCTTGAATGAGAAGATGACTTGACTTATAAAGATGCACTAAACTGACAAAACAAAACAAAATACAATCTGTGAGTTACTAAATAAACAATATGCCTCCGTAAAGCCCCCTATAAAATAACTTTTTATCATTTTAGTGGCAGTAACTCTTTTACTCCAGGCTGTGAAAAACAAAAGGTCAAGTAAAAATTGGCTTGTCCCCTTGTTTTTGCTAGACAGATCCTCAAAAGCAGCTGCCTCGAGTGAGTTCACTTTAGGTAGCACTGGTGCCGAGGTGTTTATTTACATAGATACATGTACTGGAAATGAGGAAAAACAGGGCCGAGATTCAATAATACCACTCTATATTCAAATCTATACAGTGAACTCGACTGAATTTAAGTGGATTGTCTGGCTGGTGTGGTGTTGTGCTGAAGGAGCCAAGATTAAAGGTAAGACCAAGACCATGTCAGGACAAATATAATGCTCATATCGAAAACTCAACCATAACTAAAGAAGTTTTAAATAACCGCTTGCAAACATGAGCAATTTAAAGCTAAAGTACCTGGTTTTCAAAACTGTGATAATAGGAAGTACAGTAGGTATGAGCCAATGCACAGCCAATCATGGATCTAATCTCTCAACCCAGTGTGTCATAAGCACATGGCTCTTTCTTAAGAATTTGCGATCTATATACATAATGTGAGGAAGATAAAAGTTGTAGCCTTAAAGGGATATGCCACCCCCAGGTCAAATTTGGGCATCTCCCCACAGTCCAGAGACTAAAATAAGTGGTGGAAAGCGTTTTCCTGCTCACCCAGCCATTGTCCGAGTCTGTCGCCACTGACCGCCGCGGTATCTGGTGCTCCTCCGCCTTAGACTGGAGTCTAACGTAGCCAGAGAAAGATTTCGGCCAAAAGGAATTAATTTGCTCGATGCGTTTCCCAATTACTTTGTGTGTAGTGCGCATTCATATCGAGTGCAAATAAATGTGCAAATCAACACGGAGAGCTTGCCTTGGTCATTTTGGGTGGGAACTATTTTCCAGTGCGTAAGAATACAGCCGTATCACGCACCACGTTGTGCAACAGGGGAACTCCCTTCCCGGTGCGTAACTGGGATTCCCCTGGTAGCGTGCTGCGTGATACGGCTGTATTCTTACGCACTGGAAAATAGTTCCCACCCAAAATGACCAAGGCAAGCTCTCCGTGTTGATTTGCACATTTATTTGCACTCGATATGAATGCGCACTACACACAAAGTAATTGGGAAACGCATCGAGCAAATTAATTCCTTTTGGCCGAAATCTTTCTCTGGCTACGTTAGACTCCAGTCTAAGGCGGAGGAGCACCAGATACCGCGGCGGTCAGTGGCGACAGACTCGGACAATGGCTGGGTGAGCAGGAAAACGCTTTCCACCACTTATTTTAGTCTCTGGACTGTGGGGAGATGCCCAAATTTGACCTGGGGGTGGCATATCCCTTTAAGCTTGCGTAGAGCTAAGAAGGTAAGGTAGGAAAGTATAAAGATGCATAGATGGGCCATTTTTGCAAAACTTAATTTTCCTATAAAATTGTTGCTTTATGAATGTTTAAGACTTTAAAGACTACTTTAAGAATAGTTCAGCTAGAGTCTTTGTCTACTGAGCTGAAGGTTGGCTGTTCGAATCCCACTCTCGACATAAAAAACATAATTGGTAGAGTGGTCAGAACTAGGGATGTCGACAATTAATCGACTTACGATTAATTGTCGATCAAGACGTTGGTCGATTAAAATGCATTAATTGTAACTAATCGCTAGAGGAGAGGGCGCTACTCTGGAACGTGAACACGAGATGCAAACCCACTCGCGAGAAGGACCATAGCGTTACATCCGCGGCCGGATCTAAAAGCAGTGCAAAATGTTCTCCTGCGAACCCAATTTTTGCGGCTTGGTTCGCTCCGTGTCCCGCTGTCTGCGTGAACACGTGCGCGGCGCGCTGCACGTGCTCCTCCGCTCCGGGCCGCGTAACAGGCTCCACGTGAAAGCGCAGTGGAAGCAGCCCGCTGTCCGGCCTGTATGCCGGTGTGTGCGACTGTGCGTGTGTGAGTGAAATGTTTTCCCCGATCAATTCATTTTTTAATCATTTCATATCACGGAGGTTTTACAAAAAACGTCCTCAATTTATTTTCAATAAAGAATGTATTTTGTTATTCAGCATCAATACATTTGTCTGCTTTTTACTAAGGAATAATTAATTGAGGAATATACAATATAATAATACTATGATATATTTTTGACTCAGTGTTATGTATACTATAGCTTATATTCTTAAAGACCCTATTGAAACACTAAAATTCAGGTGAAAAACGCCACTTATCAGTTAATAGTTAATCGATCGATAAGGTCAATCAACTATCAATTAATGAATTAATCGATCATTTGCATCCCTAGTCAGAACCAATGACCCACAGGTTGGCAGTGCGATTCCAACTCCCACAGATGCATGCTGTTGTTATGTCCTTGAGTAAGACACTTATTCCTCCTTGCACCTGGTGTCTGCGTACACCAGTGTATGAATGTATGTGAATGGGTGAGTAGTTCCTTGATGTAAAGCGCTTTGCTATTAAAAATATGACCAGTTACCATTTATCATTTAATTTCTCAAAGTTACACAGAACTCAGTGAACAGTACATTCATTTGCTCATATGTATTTTGATCTTACCAAAACAAACAGAGAGCAAAGATGAAGCATTTGTCTTTAGTCCCAGTAATAACACATATTTTCTACCATTACAGACTGTGAGTTGTATGGGCAAACAGGTGGACTTGTCTAGAGCCATAAAACCAACCATAAATCCACATGTTCACCTCTAAACACCACGCGCCGCACCTGGGACCTGCTCTTCCATAAACAGAGGCATCAGTGGACACAGATGAGTGCTGACACTGGTGGAGGGGTCTAGTACAGAGCGGGGATGGGCACGTGTTAGATCTGAAGTGTGTGACCGTGAAGCGAGGACCCCTAGTGTGACCTTTGACCTCTGCATGATGGATCGCCTCCATCAACGATCCGCCGGCGCCGCCATGAGCCCGGGTCAAATTGTGCATCCACTACAGCACTGAGACATCTAGTACTGAGCGAATGTTTATATTGAAAGAACATGGATGCAAGGAGGGGGCTTATTTACAAATAATGATCATTGATTCTGTAGAGGTTCATGCCATTTCTTAGCATTCTTCTATCTTTGTTTTCTTTTCCTCACACAAAATAGACCGTAAGTTTGTGTAACTGGCTTATTTGTCTTTCAGTCACATCTGAACTGGGAGATAAGACCGGATGTATAAAACTGCCTACATAGAATAGGAAAAGCACTTGCTTGTCTCCATGGAGATGTTATAGTATCTTTAATATGGAATGTTCCACAGTATTAAACATATCTGCCTTGTATTTGTTCAATTACTAGTGTTTTATAGCTCAAAAGAATTCCTAGAGATACATGAACTCTTACTATTGCAGACTTGCTTCTCCATAGATCTGACCATTATCTTGTCTCTATGTGATACCCAAGTTTATTTCCATGCTGTGGAATAATCGAGTCCAAACAGTAGCATATAAATTGGTATTTTTGATCCAAATCAGAGTTTTGTGTCGACATCAAAATTAACTATATCACACTGGTCTACAAATTTTTGGACTCGATAAAAGTGGCTAAATCTCATTTATATTGATAAGATGAACTGAAAATCAATTGATAACTGTGCTGGTTCGCTAATGTATTTAAGATATATATATTATATATATATATATATATATATATATATATATATATATATATATATATATATATATATATATTATCATTATATCATTACATATTATATATATATTGATATATGTTAAAGGTCCCATGGCATGAAATTTTCACTTTCTGAGGTTTTTGAATGTTAATGTGAGCTCCCCTACCCTGTTTAGCCCCCCCCCCCCCATGGTTAAAAGTTGTGAAATGTCTAAACTGAGCATTTGCGATCCTTTTCTGCGTTACAAAAAATCGGAGCTCAAACGGGCGATTTTGAACAAGGCACCTTATTGACGTCAGATCGAAAAAAGAAATGCAAATGCAGTTCCACCCCCGTCTGTCTGTACTCAGCGTCTCTGTAAGTTTGGACTGCGAATGCGCTAGGCAATGCGAAATGCGTTTTTTTATTTGCCTGGAGGCACGTCCGAGTGTTTCTAGGCTCGGAAGTCCTTTATCTGAGCCTCTGGACCTTTGAACAGCAGTGGTTTAATTTTATTTTCTGTGGAAATGTGATTATTTTTCAATGGAACGCTTCAAATCTCTCCCCCCGTGCAAAAACACGGAAATGGATCAGCTGAGAGCTAGGGCGGAGAGCGGAGAGTTTGGCCACGCCCCCACCCTCTACTATTGGCCATCTCTTTTCTCCTCATTTGCATTCAAGCAACAACGCCCATTATGACCTGTTCAGAGAGAAAAAAAAACTCTTTCTCATCTTATCTCTGTTTCTCATGCACTGAGTGTTGATTTTGAAGAAGGATTCATTTACAGTATTAGGGAACCATTAAGGAGCCATATAAAAGCATCAAGAAGTACCATGTCATGGGATCTTTAAAACTCGCAACATATTAAAATGAAAGTATTGGAATGTGCAGACAGGCTTTCAGATAGAACCGGTTGCTTGTAGACACCGTGTACCTTCTGTTAAACTACTGTTTTTGCCTTATTTTGCATAAATTTCCTATTCTGACCCAATACTATATCTTGGAAACTATAGCCAATCAGCACTTCTGGCTTACTTTTTCTTTATTAGTGACCTAAACCAAGAAAAAATTCACTACTTTTGTTCTGAAAGCATTTTGCTTGTAGACCAGTGTATTGTTCTGGGCCAATTACTGACCTTCCTGGAAATGTTCTCAGTTTCTCAGCGAACCTTTCCCCATATTAAACTTTTCTTAACGAAGACGGATAGGTTCATGCTTCAGCCCACCTACAGCAGGTAAATATAAATGACCACATTACGCTTTTATGTGGAGAAATTTACAAAGCACCATCTTCCTTTTATCACTCGAAACCCGCTGAAGTAAATGAGGGTTGGCAGCTCTCCTTTGAAACCCGCTGCGCCCTGGTTCAAAGACATACATGCAGACCCTTAGCTAAATCTAGACTTCAGTAGCATTTGTTCAATCACCCATTCGCTCCCTCAGTTAGCCTCTTGTGGTCACGCGGCGCAGTCCCACCCAGCGGCTAATCTCTGGTTCCCTGCGCTAGATTTCCTGCTTCAATGCACTGTAATGACATTTATATCATTTTTGTGTGAGCATGCCCACTCATAGTCTTTATAATTCCTCCCACTCACTAAAGTGCATTGCATTAGGCCATGTATAGAAGAAACATTGCGATGATTACAGAATAAATTGTCAGTTGGAGTGAATCTCTCAAGAAATTGCCCATTCCTTCCTTGTGTGATGCTGCTGCTGCTGCCTGGTTGGTTAAATCATTAATTTTCATGTGGTGTAGGGTTTAAATATGAAATTCTTCTGCAAGGCGCTTAATCAACAGAGCATGTGCACTGGGTGGTTTGGGGAAAAGGCCCAGAAGGTGTTAAATGAATCATGTATCACAGCTGCTCCTCTGGTACAGGGGGCAGGAAGGTCATATGTGGCTAAGAGGGCATAGGGCTAATAAACCACGCTCCCAAATTACTTTCTCTCACTGTAAGGGTTATGCCCACATCTTATCAAAGGATGTCATTTCTTTTTTCATAGCTGCAGGCTCTGGTGGGGGTTCATTCACTCTTTTAATTAAGATTCTGTGAGATTCTGGTCAGAGACAGGCTGACAGCGGGGGTTTGGGACAATCCATACCACTGTGTCCTGTGAAAAATTTTACTGGTATGTGGAAATATAAGTTCTGTGAGTCAAATGTTAATGACAAATTAGAAATATAGGCTACGTTCAGACTGCAGGGCTTAACGCTCAATTCCGATTTTCTTGTGAAATCCGATTTTTTTACGAGGTCGTTCACATTTCCAATTAAATGTGACTTGTATGTGATCTCCTGTGTGAACTTTAAACGCCCCAAAAGTGTCCCACATGTGCATTGGAGGGCACGACGACGTCACATGCAGTGTACTCACTGTGTACGGAAGTAAACATGGACGGCATGAGTGAGCATCTGGCTTTATTTAAGTTGCTGTCCTACCGGAGCCAGCACATGTACAATACATTTGTTATAAAGAGGAGATTAAAAAGGAGAAGAGCGAGGTTGTTGGCTATGGCGTTTTGTGGGGCGGTGGCAGCAACCTCCATACAGAGGAACGTGTGGGTGCGGAGTCACCAATTAAAATGGAAACCTCACTTTCCCTCCACTGAGTACTGTCTGCGTTATCGTCCGCCATTGTTTCTTCTCACTTACGCCTACTTCAGAGCAGAATATTGACGTTGGTGTCACTTGTTGATGACGTGTAAGATGAATGGGATGAAGGTGACCTGGCCGTTCAGACTGAAGTCAATGTCAAAACATCAGATATGTATCGGTTTTAGGACCACATACCTGTTAAAGAAATTATAAGATTATGTTCAAATATATTCCATTGTTAAAGGAAAAGTAACGTTTTTTACAATTTGAGCCTTATTTCGGTAATAAAACAAGTTGTTTTACTCACCCATATCACTTTGGTGTCATATGGAGCATTTCCGGAGATGTTTTAGATTAGCGTTAGGCTAACGCCGTTAGCCTAGCGCGACTTATAGCCATAGCTCGGGGCATTCCCCGAGCATGTAATATGCCCCGTGCGGGCTCCAAATAACACAAACTTTAGCACTTTTCAAATCATAGATGTTCGATGTCTTTAGCCTACGATTTCGTTTGAATCAAAAGTGGCCTGTAATCCGAGATTTATCCATAGTTTACAGCTATGCGTTCCATGTTTGGGTCCCGGGAGCTGAGAGCACACTCCGCGCATGCGCACTGGCGTCCTCATCTACTCGAAACTATGGCTAAATCTCGGATTACAGGCCACTTTTGACCAAACAAAATCGTAGACTAAAGACATCGAGCTTCTATGATTTGAAAAGTGCTAAAGTTTGTGTTATTTGGAGCCCGCATGGGGCATATTACATGCTCGGGGAATGCCCCGAGCTATGGCTATAAGTCGCGCTAGGCTAACAGCGTTAGCCTAACGCTAATCTAAAACATCTCCGGAAGTGCTCCATATGACACCAAAGTGATATGGGTGAGTAAAACAACTTGTTTTATTACCAAAATAAGGCTCAAATTGTAAAAAACGTTACTTTTCCTTTAACTTATTATTGCAATCTTGTGCTTCATGACTAACATCCTTGACATGGTTAGATTTGTGAAACAGGATATGGGAATCAGCTGTGAAACCACTGTTGGTCTGACTCACACTCATTGTCAGCACTTATGGTACAATGTGTTCCAGGAAGATAAGATTCCTCATATCTTGTTTCAGTCACAAACTGTGTATCCTCATATGCTTTGTGCGATCTGTGTGTCATTGGTGAACTGACTCAGAGGTGCTGTCAGTCCCTGTGTTCCCCCTTGCTGCAAGTAAAACTTTAACTTGGTGTCACTGGTTGTTCTTTTAGTAATACTGTGGCAGTATTGAATCTGTGATCTAACTCTGACAATATCCAAGTGGCCTGGGTCGCATTTGAAAAAATCAGATCTGTGTCGTTCAAACGGTCATTAAAAGATCAGATACAGGTCGCATAGTGGCAAAAAAAAAAAAAAAGCCATACTGAAGAGTAAAATCCCAAGCTACCATTGTGTAAACTAATTTTGTGAGACCCAAAAGAGAAGGCATTCTGGATCTTAAAGGTGAACTGTGTAACTTTTTTAGCTGGGGGTCCGTCACCTGCTTGTTTCTATGGATATGTATTTGCTTACCTGGAATTTAATGTCACAGTATGACATTAAATTGCTGTACCTTACATTTATTCAATTACAAGTAGGTTTACAGCACAAAAAAGAGACATTCTGACTGTGTGCAAGGTCGCCTTTTCACAGATCTGACCTGTAACTTTAATACCACACTTTGAAACATTCCAGCCAAAGCAATAACATTTCCATAGAGAAAAGCATTTGACGGACACTCCACTGGAAACGTTACACAATGCACCTTTTATCCTCGTGTCCACTGCACATTTTTCTTTTGTCTTTAAAGGTTTTTGTCACACTACTGGATGTGAAGAATTTTAATCACAAGACAGCACAGGTGCATGCTATGTAATGTGCACACGATCAGTCATGGCTACGACCCAAGTTTGTCTGGGTGATTAGCAGGCTATGTGCTAGTTACTGGTTAGCCTAGGCTAGAATAACATACTAGCAGTGTTTCCCTGTTTGAGTGTTCCATTTGTAAAAAATAATAAGTGAAAAAAAAATGGAGGGATAGGGTCCCGGTTCATTAGTTCTTCTGGTCACATGTTTGACAGAAAGTGATCATAGAAGCAGTGAGAGGAGGGCTCACTCTGCGACCAAGATTTCAACACTTCAGACAGGCCTGATATCAAATGCAGCTCGTCTTTGGTCATTCCAAGTTAAATCGTTGTCCTTGTGTCACTGTGAGACCTACAGTCCATGTTTTTTAAGCCCCAACTTAAGATTTCACCCACAATCAGAAATCTTTCAACGCAGATGGACCAACATGCACAGTGGAGACCCAGCTTTAGACCAAGGCAATGGGTACATTTACATGGCCACTAAAATTCAGATAAAGTAATCAGATAATCCAATAATAAAATGTGATTTCAGTGTGCGTGTACATGCAACAAGAAATATTATTATCAGGAACTCTGTCAAGGGGCTTTTAGAGCAACTATTGTATTGGGAAGACAAAGTGAAATTAATTTTAAAATATTTATTTAAATTTTTAACATGATTGCTACATTAGTTTGCCTTTTTTGGATAATTGCCCTGGTCCTTGGAAAAGAAAGAAATCCCATTAACTGTTTACATGATATTTCAAAATCTCCAGAAAAGTAATGATATAATGCAGGTAAATGTGATGTGCACAGTACAGTATGTTCTACTGTATAGTCACAGTGTTATGAACCATTGACTCATAGTAATTACCAGTATTTACCATCACCCTTGGGCCAAGGTATAATTTTCTATGATGAATTATCCAGTGTAAAACCAACAAGTGTGATAGAAATAGTCACATAAGTGGCTAAGTGCTCATGCTTCACAGCAAGAAGGTTCTGGGTTCGATCCCCGGGTCGCCCAGGCCTTTCTGTGTGTGTTCTGTGTGGAGTTTGCATGCATGGTCTGGGTTCGATCTATGGAGTAAGAAAGAGGACAAAATAACGTGTATTCACAAGAAATTAATCCACACGAATAAAATTAATCCACGCGAATAACGTGTCGTCATGCATATTTTCGATATACAGGGGGTCCTCGGGTTACGACGGTCTCGACTTTCGTGGTTACGAACGCGCCCCCATTAAAAAAATAAAATAAAATTATGCGTCATCCGTCTTACGCGGTTTAGCGTGGTAAGAGATGTAAACAAACGCGAACGGCGCGCGGCGCACGGCGGAAGAATACGCTCTGTTGTGGTTGTAGGGAGAAGAAGACGGCCTCGTGTGCCTGCCCAATGTGGGCGGAAGTACCTGATGTGGGCTCTGATCTGCTCCTATGAAAGCGGCAGTGATAACCAAGCAGCGTAGTGGTCTAATTATTGAGATGGAAAGGTTATTGGTGCTTTGGTTGGAAGATCAAAGGCAAAATCCGACTTACGATGAAATTCGGGTTACGACGCGTCTTAAGAACGGATCAACGTCGTAACCCGAGGACCCCCTGTACACGTGTCTTTGGTTGTAGATGAGCATAAAATAAATATCTGTAAACTCTAAAACTTTTAGATTTGTATTCTGACAAATATCAAACACACAACACCTCATTTTAGAGATTGCAAATATTTATTTTATGCTCAACTACAACCAAAGACGCGTGTATATCCAAAATATGCATGACTACACATTAAGATAAGCCTTTATTGATCTCACACAGGAGAAATTTACTCGCCACAGTGCGAGTAAATTTGTGCATGCAGGCAGGGAGGGGATAAAGTAAGTAATAAATAATACAAATAGTAATACGTAATAATAATAATAATGGAAAATAGTAATAATGATAATAGTAACAACAAGCATCAACAAGCACAAGCATTATTCGTGTGGATTAATTTTATTCGCGTGGATTAATTTCTTGTGAATACACGTTATTTTGTCCTCTTTCTTACTCCATAGATCGAACCCAGACCATCCATGCAAACTCCACACAGAACACACACAGAAAGGCCTGGGCAACCCGGGGATTGAACCCAGAACCTTCTTGCTGTGAAGCATGAGCACTTAGCCACTTATGTGACTATTTCTATCACACTTGTTGGTTTTACACTGGATAATTCGTCATAGACAAATTATACCTTGGCCCAAGGATGATGGTAAATACTGGTAATTACTATGAGTCAATGGTTCATAACACTGTGACTATACAGTAGAACATACTGTACTGTTCACATCACATTTACCTGCATTATATCATTACTTTTCTGGAGTTCTGGAGCCTTTCTGTGTGGAGTTTGCATGTTCTCCCCATGTCTGGGTGGGTTTTCCAACCCAAACATGCACCATAGGTACCTCCAGCTGAGGTCCTGACCAAACCGAAGCAAGAAGATCATGGAGATGGTCCCCGGGTGCAGTCATGTGCTGCTTACTGCTCCTAATAACAGGATGGGTTAAATGCTGAGAAGAATTTCTCCTGTGTGAAATCAATAAAGTCACTTCTTCTTCTTAATATCTCCTTTTGATTAGGACACAACATTATAACATAGATCTGAAAATAGCACAACCCACATACCCTTTAATTATAGATATTTGTTTGATTAGGTCTGTGTCCTTAAACTAGATACTGCTTTGTAAGTTTATTGTGTATGTTTGTTGGATTCATAAAGAGCCTTCAGTCGCACTTAATGTTAACAGGATGGAAATAGCAATAGCAATGTACCAGACATAACTATTGCGGCAATAGGTTCTAGGTAATATGTTTATTATTACCAACAAAATGACACATTTTCTGATCATTTACAGTCTTCACTCAGGGTTAGGATTAATCATATTTCCATGATGACAGATGCATCCTGTTCCCAAGAGCAAGTATCATCTAATTAATACAGCTACACTTATATTATAGTAGATTATTACCTAACCTCAATTGTGGAAAAGAGCACCTGAATACTGAAGCGATAGTAGTAATAGCAGCAGCATTTGCATCAATACGAGTTTAAAGGTCTATGGTCTATGTTATAATCTTGTAAGGGCATTCTGAGCTTTAGAGATGTAGACGGACTAATAATAAAGGGTTACTCAAATGTGTAAATGAAACAGGTATGTTTTTGAGGAAGTAACAACATTCTAAAAATGTTTAAAGCTCACAAGATTAAATTTTGCATCATATAGGACCTTCAGTCCATAGTGCAGACATTGGATACTTCTTCAAACAACTGCAGTATCGTTTTGAATGAATGTAAGATATTAGCTTAAACTCTCATTTCCCATTTGCTTCTATTTAAAGAAAAGACGATGTGATCATAACTTGTTTTTGGCAGTTTATCCTTCGCTCATTTTTTGCTTCAATCACATCCAAATTAAATGCCACTGTTATTACAGAAAGTTTTATGTTTGTATAACAATTCTGAAAAACACCTTACTGACGAACAAACACAAAACATTTTTAACAGTCCAAGTGCAAGATTACACCATTATTCTTCACGAGTTGCAGACCAATGTCAAGCGTTTGAGGAGCGCTAGCTCATAATAGCTGGCCTAAAAGGATCCACAGAGGAGCTCTTATTTTGTGCCTCCTGTCATGGCTAAGAAATGATGGGCTCCCTGCGCTGTAACTCTCACTGTGATGCAAACCCATGTCACTACCTGTTATACTTAGTTTATTTATGATGCACACTCGGCCTCTTGTGTAAGAGCCACCAAAGTGAGGACAGAGCAGAGTCATCTCTAATACTGGGCTTTGTTTGAAATAGTAAAAGGCCTGTGGCTGCTAGGAGTTCCTGTTTCTATGCAACCAGGCAGGTTTTTTAACACTTATCAACAGAGAGCAGCAGTGTAACCTTTAGGCTAATTCGCTCACATCCAAAGCACATCTGTATTCAACTCTTTTCCGTTTGTGCATGTGGCATTTATTTATAGAAGATTTCTGACTTCACAGCAAAAAAAAAATG
The DNA here is from genome assembly GCA_036785185.1 of Paratrypauchen microcephalus. Lineage (NCBI taxonomy): Eukaryota > Metazoa > Chordata > Actinopteri > Gobiiformes > Gobiidae > Paratrypauchen > Paratrypauchen microcephalus. Next base: position 1,047,321 of record JAVJIX010000157.1, on the reverse strand, counting down.
GAAAATGATTGATCCCGTGAAATGCATTTATCTCTCCAATTAAATATTCATATAGTGGCTTGGGCTTTAGCATGCTCTGTACGGAGGGTGTAGGCTTGATGTATGGATTCTCTGCAATGTTGGAGCGTTTTGCAGCAATTACACAGTGAAATCTACATGTGAATGCAACGCTAATGAACTTGTCTTTGATGTTTGGAGATGTGCCAGAGGTGCAGCGCATGCGTTTGTGTGTCAGAACGCACAATATGTATAGAAATTACAAGCCTCTATTAAGATTCATTTCATTTCAGAAGGAGCTGTTTTGCATATTTATACTAAAGCAATTAGAGTGAGGATAATATGTTCTCAGCCGGTGGTTTTCCAAAGATGTATGGCACAGACATGATGAAAGCTCGAACGTAATTTAATACTTCTGCAAACTGCTTCAAGTAGTTTGACATAACTTGGTTTTATGTCTGATGCCCTTCCTCATACAACACTCTTTGTCTATCTGAGGTTGGAGTCATCACAAATTGTATTCATATTTTTACGTTGCTACTGAAATGCATTAAGGTGCACTTTATCGTCCCCAAAGAGAAATTTGTCCTCTGCATTTGACCGATCCTTCAGTGCCACTAGGGCATCTCCTCTGGAGCAGTGAGCCCCGCAGTCAGCGCTACCTCAGCTGGAGGACTCTATGGTTGATGGAGGAAAATGGAGTGCCCGGAAGAAGTTTTTCTATGTGCAGAAGGACGGGAAAGAAAAACGTATTTGAAAGTCATGTCTCCTTGGAGCTTAAAGGAAAATGAACATTTTTTTTTACAATCTGAGCCTTCTTTCGGCAATAAAACAAGTAGTTTTACTCACCCATAGCAGTTTGGTGTCAATTGGAGCAGTATCGCAGAACTTATGTTGAGCCGTTCTGTTCTACCAATGATCCCGTATTCGTTAGCGTGAGTGCTCGGGGCACTGATTTGGGGTGTCCAAATAACACAAACTTTAGCACTTTTCAAATCACAGAAGATCGCTGTGTCAGGGTAGACTTAGTAGATTCCAAAACGGCCTGAAACCCGATATCGCAACAGAAAAGTAAAGTTCAGAGCGGTGTTAGCTTCTTTCGGACTAGCGGTGTTTACAAAACAGCTGAGTTCACGCATGCGCACTGTCCTCTCTGATGACGTCATCAAATGAAACTATAGCTGGATATCGGGTTTCAGGCTGTTTTGGAATCCACTAAAAGTCTACCCTGACACAGCGATCTTCTGTGATTTGAAAAGTGCTAAAGTTTGTGTTATTTGGACACCGCAAAGTAATGCCCCGAGCACTCACGCTAACGGATACGGGATCATTGGTAGAACATAAGTTCTGCGATACTGCTCCAATTGACACCAAACTGCTATGGGTGAGTAGAACTACTTGTTTTATTGCCGAAAGAAGGCTCAGATTGTAAAAAAAAAAAACATTCATTTTCCTTTAAGCCTTCCTTAGGTAGTCAGTAGGTTTTGAAGTGTAAACAATAATTATAATAAGTTGATGTTGTTTAAAACTATCATAATACATCTCATATAGCCCTAATTGGCATTAGTAGAAATAGCAATAGCAAAGATATAAATTATAATTAGGGCGGTTGTAATACTTGTGATTGTTGTAGTGAAAACAGTGGCAGTAGCAGAAATATTGGAACAATATAATAAAAATCCTCTCAAGTCCTGTCCACATGTCAGTATTAATGACCGTGGTATAAATGCATAGTAACTGTGTAAAAGGTCTGTCAATGGCACTTTTTAGTCTAAACCAAATCCATACAGTTTCTGAGTACAGCTTTCTAGTGCTTTTTCTCGACTACTTGAGCTTTGAAGTACTTCTCCCTGCACTGGTCATGACACATTTGCTCGTTCTAAGATGGGGTTATTTCGGCACCTATCCCGAAAATTGCAGCTGATTTCTTTCCCTGCTCAGCTCCACAGTCCCAGACCGCCCCTCTCAAACACTAGACACAAGGGAGCTCTCATGACTTTCCCATTGCACACTGGCATTTAGGTCAGTAGTCCTGCACATGGCCTCATCCAAAACTTGTTGCTTATTATATAATCGAAAATATCTCCCATGAGATTTTCTGCCACATCGTCTATTTGCGCTAAAAAGCCCGCCAGGGAAACTAAACAGATGTTGATTTGGCTGCACACTCTGCTGCTGCTTTATAGGTGTCCCACTTCTATTTTGAGTCCTCTTCATACTCAGTCGCCTTGAAAATATCTGTGAAAAAGCCATAGACAGTTGAAATAATGAACCTTGAGATCGGTGGCTAATGAGAATCATGTAACATTGTTGGGCTTTTTAGGACCTATTTTATGAAAAAATTACTCTTGTGACCTTTAAGCCATGTCCCGATGCTGTTTCCTCCTCAAAAACATACATGGAGTTGTATTTTCATTTTCATTCACATGTTTGAGTAATCCCTGTTATTAGTCTGTTTCAGAGGTGGAAAAAGTACTGAAAAATTGTAATTAAAGGAAAATTAATGTTTCTTCTTCTTTCGCAATAAAACAAATAGTTTTACTCACCCATAGCAGTTTGGTGTCAATTGGAGCAGTATCGCAGAACTTATGTTGAGCCGTTCTGTTCTACTAATGATCCCGTATCCGTTAGCGTGAGTGCTCGGGGCACTGATTTGCGGTGTCCAAATAACACAAACTTTAGCACTTTTCAAATCACAGAAGATCGCTGTGTCAGGGTAGACTTTTAGTAGATTCCAAAATGGCCTGAAACCCGATATCGCAACAGAAAAGTAAAGTTCAGAGCGGTGTTAGCTTCTTTCGGACTAGCGGTGTTTACAAAACAGCTGAGTTCACGCATGCGCACTGTCCTCTCTGATGACGTCATCAAATGAAACTATAGCTGGATATCGGGTTTCAGGCCGTTTTGGAATCCACTAAAAGTCTACCCTGACACAGCGATCTTCTGTGATTTGAAAAGTGCTAAAGTTTGTGTTATTTGGAGACCGCAAAGTAATGCCCCGAGCACTCACGCTAACGGATACGGGATCATTAGTAGAACAGAACGGCTCAACATAAGTTCTGCGATACTGCTCCAATTGACACCAAACTGCTATGGGTGAGTAAAACTACTTGTTTTATTGCCGAAAGAAGGCTCAGATTGTAAAAAAAAAAAACGTTACTTTTCCTTTAAATCCTACTCAAGTAAAAGTAGAAGTACCCATCTGAAAGTAAAAGTAAAAAATTACTTAATTTCAAATGTAATTTGAGTAAAAGTTACTTAGTTACTTTCAATTATTTGATGCAATAAGGACGAGTCATAAATCAAATCCAGCACAAGTTGTTTTAATCAAACTCTATAACGTGCATATCCAAACACACAGCTCATAACTGAGCCCAGTAACATTGTGCTCTTAGTTCTGTGTTCCACAACACACACAAGGCCAGTCACAATCTGTTGGGAGGTACATGCATGTACAGTGGCTTGCGAAACTATTTGGCTCCCTTGAACTTTGTGACCTTTTGCCACATTTCAGGCTTCAAACATAAAGATATAAAACTGTAATTTCTTGTGAAGAATCAACAACAAGTGGGACACAATCATGAAGTGGAACACACTTTATAGGATATTTTAAACTTTTTTAACAAATAAAAAACGAAAAATTGGGCGTGCAAAATCATTCAGCCCCTTTACTTTCAGTGCAGCAAACTCTGTCCAGAAGTTCAGTGAGGATCTCTGAATGATTCAATGTTGACCTAAATGACTAACGATGATAAATGGAATCCACCTGTGTGTAATCAAGTCTCTGTATAAATGCACCTGCACTGTGATAGTCTCAGAGGTCTGTTTAAAGCGCAGAGAGCATCATGAAGAACAAGGAACACACCAGGCAGGTCCGAGATACTGTTGTGGAGAAGTTTAAAGCTGGATTTGGATACAAAAAGATTTCCCAAGCTTTAAACATCCCAAGGAGCACTGTGCAAGCAATCATATTGAAATGGAATGAGTATCTGACCACTGCAAATCTACCAAGATCTGGCCGTCCCCCTAAACTTTCAGCTCATACAAGGAGAAGACTGATCAGAGATGCAGCCAAGAGGCCCATGATCACTCTGGATGAACTGCAGAGGTCTACAGCTGAGGTGGGAGAATCTGTCCATAGGACAACAATCAGTCGTATACTGCAGAAATCTGGCCTTTATGGAAGAGTGGCAAGAAGGAAGCCATTTCTTAAAGATATCCATAAAAAGTGTCGTTTAAAGTTTGCCACAAGCCACCTGGGAGACACACCAAACATGTGGAAGAAGGTGCTCTGGTCAGATGAGACCAAAATCGAACTTTTTGGCAATAATGCAAGACGTTATGTTTGGCGTAAAAGCAGCACAGCTCATCACCCTCAACACACCATACCCACTGTCAAACATGGTGGTGGCAGCATCATGGTTTGGGCCTGCTTTTCTTCAGCAGGGACAGGGAAGATGGTTAAAATTGATGGGAAGATGGATGGAGCCAAATACAGGACCATTCTGGAAGAAAACCTGATGGAGTCCGCAAAAGACCTGAGACTGGGACGGAGATTTGTCTTCCAACAAGACAATAATCCAAAACATAAAGCAAAAGCTACAATGGAATGGTTCACCAAAAAACATATCAAGGTGTTAGAATGGCCAAGTCAAAGTCCAGACCTCAATCCAATTGAGAATCTGTGGAAAGAACTGAAAACTGCTGTTCACAAACGCTCTCCATCCAACCTCACTGAGCTCGAGCTGTTTTGCAAGGAGGAATGGGCAAAAATATCAGTTTCTCGATGTGCAAAACTGATAGAGACATACCCCAAGCGACTTGCAGCTGTAATCGCAGCAAAAGGTGGCGCTACAAAGTATTAACTCAATGGGGCTGAATGATTTTGCACACCCAATATTTCATTTTTTATTTGTTAAAAAAGTTAAAAATATCCAATAAAGTGTGTTCCACTTCATGATTGTGTCCCACTTGTTGTTGATTCTTCACAAGAAATTACAGTTTTATATCTTTATGTTTGAAGCCTGAAATGTGGCAAAAGGTCACAAAGTTCAAGGGAGCCAAATAGTTTCGCAAGCCACTGTATGTATATTCATGGTGGTCATATGGTCCATATATGGTCCAACACACAACACTACAACCAAAGTAAAGAAAATAAAACCAAAATCACTGGAACACAGCGGAACACTGGAAATTTTGCATAATATTGCAAAATTGCAAAAACAAAACAAAGTGCCACATCCCACACACTATTCGGCCCAATGGATGCTACAGCATTAGACCTGCAAAGCTCTTGTTCAGATTGAGCAGGAGTTGATTTTCAAAGTTTGTAGCACTAATACGTGCCCTCTTTGCTGTGAACAATAAGCCAGCAGTGCTGAACAGACACTCACATGCGGGTGAGAATGGAAGGCCTGTGTTGAGTTTCAGTGACAGGTGTTTTACGTTTGGAAAAGAGTTCACACTTGAAACGTTAGTTATCAGGACGATTGGCCTAATTAGGCTAATATGAAGACAGATTGTGCTTAACAGCGTAAACTAGGTGTTAACCAAACAACAATACATACCGCTTGGGTATAATAGGCAAAACATATTTGTAGTATACTTACCGCCACATGCTTTCGCAGATTCGATGTTGAGGTCTTGTAAGCTGAAAGCTCTATTCGGCGGGACAGACACATTTTACATTGCATGATGATGATGTTGTTGCCTATTTTGCGTTTAAACCTGAATAATTCCTTGAGGTTTGGCCAAGGGCTTCTATCCTGTCCAGAATCTTTTTCTGGTCCTTCATCCTCCATCTCCGCATCTGGCTCCGTACTAGCCTTCTTGTCCAAACACCTTCAATGATGATTGTGTGAATCAATGAAATTGCCGCACGGAAACTGTGCAATGCATTCCCGGAAGATTTTTTTCTCCCGCATTTTGTTTTCTCCATCAATATTATTTTACTCAGTAACGTGTAGCAAAGTAAAATGACTTGGCTTAAAATGTACTTGAGTAAAAGTAAAATTACCCATTTCAAAAACTACTTAGAAAATTACAAAGTACTCATAAAAACTACTCAATTACAGTAACGTGAGTAAATGTAATTCGTTACTTTCCACCCCTGGTCTGTTTACATCTCCAAAGCTCTAAATCCTCTGTTCCACCTTGTGATGTCATTAAGTTGTAGTTTTCAAATCAACAGCTACTTTTTACCTTTAGTTCAGGAGAGATTGGATATTCCAGAGCTGAAATCATCCAAATCATTCTAGTGAAGGAGTACAACACAATGGAGCACTTCCTGTATTACCACATAACATCACTAGGTGGAATAAAGTGTTTCCTCTTTAAAGCCCCAGTGTGTAGGATTCGTGGCGCATAGGTGGATGGTGCTATTGCACTTTCTGTTTTAGCTACGGCAGACCTCGAGGGTCACCCGGGCGCGCAGCTCGTGCCCGCGCCCGCTACTGTATAAATAAAACGTTTTTTTTTTTTCTTCTCATGAAAACACACATTCCCGATCATGTACCATGACACTCTACACATCAAATGAAACCTTACAGTCTCCTCTTTTTGACTATGCAATTCATTTCCCTGCAAAACAATCACTCCCCGAGCACATGGGGCTTTTATATGGAAAAGCACAAAACGAGGTTAGCTTACCTTAGAATGCTTTGCACAGGTCAAACTCTGTATTTCACCATAAGCTTGGTCTCAATTTGTCCGTAAGGATCCAGCGAATAAAATCCAGTAAAACAATTTAGTCCAAAACACGTGTTAGATCCATTACGATGTCTGATCCGGCAGCATGCTTGTGTTGTTTACCCAAAACCACGAGCCTTGCCGAAGGCGGAGCCCAAATGTCCTTCTGCGGCTCTCGTATTCAAAATGGCTGCCTCTACATGGGGAAGATCCCCCTTTTATGTGACTATATCTAAGTCCAAAAGAATACTTTGATTTCATGATGGAAGTGAAAAGGCTTGGAAAACAATGTATTTTTGAATGGGTATCTTCAATTTCAGTAATTAACGGGTAAAAATCTTACACACTGTCCCTTTAAGAAAAGAACTCAGCCTAAATGTCTGTGATAAGGAAAGAACATTATAGCATAGAAAATAGACAATATAGAAAATGGTGTAATGGTGTAAACATTCTTCATCTTCAGTACCTTTTGGACTTTTACCTGTGACATCACAAAAGTGGGAAATTCAAAATCATTTTTTAAAAAATATTTTTTTATAGGGCTTAGAACTTTGAACTTTGAACTGGACTTTTTGGAGCTTTTAATCACGTTACAGTTGTTTCCCCTTCCCATTCACCCTCTTGAAGTTGTGTTTAGAGTGATCCATGCACACTTGAGCAATCTTTAATTGCTTATTTTCAAGACGCCATATTGCCGTTCAACCTGTTTTCACCTCCACCGGTACACGCCCACTACTCTGTACTTACTTCGTTATCCCATTGAATATTCTTAATCAGTCATAAATGTAGGATTCTGCAGTGTTGCATAGGCCCTTTTGGTACAGATGAAAAAATTGTGATGATGTGTATGGCGACTCGTGATTTAAAATGTGCAAATTATAACAATGATCCACGGGTTTCATAGATCATAGCTAAAAAACATGCTCAAGCACAGTACGTCTTCTTTAAAGCTTTAAAAAAAAAGTCAGTTCTGAATAATATGTGTTCCTTAAGGCTTACTGGGTGTTTTGAGAGAGATAACAAGCTGTACTGCAAACACCAAATGACCAAGATGAGTGACAGCTCTCTTTCTCAGCTTTGAAGTATGCAATGTGATTGTGAAGAATGCGAACGTTTAAAGTTTCATGCATAGATTCCAGTTACGTTGGACAACTTTGTCAGAACGGTCCTTTTCAAACATTCACACTAATTATTACTGATCATCTGTTCCATGCATGTTGTTAACGTCAGTAGCTATTTATACATGTGGAGAGTTAACCTTTAGTTAACATTTATGATATGCTCCATGAATTGAATGTGTTGATTTCACTTTCTTATCTGACTTTTACTACTACTAATATTTATGTGGCCCCTGATGGCTTTTTCAGGCACCACTCAAACACAACTAGGACTTGTGACAACTTTATAAGGAAAAGTTTAGGTAGTGGGCTTCTACAATTTGCATATTCATATTTTCCAATGCACAAGTCCTGTTTTGTTTATTTGATTCAGTTGTGCATGCTAATTCTCAAATCTGATTGGGTTTGCACACAAATTAAGCATTATCCAATGAGTAGTTCCATTTGCATAAACCAATATTGTTGAACAGAAACCCTAATCCGAGCCTGGACAAATGGTGGTTACTGTATGAAAGACTTGTGATGAAATACCTCTGCAAAATCAACATCAGACCAAATACAAACTTGTGAAAAAAGTATAAAATGTTGCATAAAAGATAACAACATCAACTGCTGATCATAAACAACATTATTACCCAATGAAGGATCTTCCCTCAGAGCAGATAGCAGACTATTCGAACACATTCTTCACCACATCGTTTCCGTGTTTTGTAAAACACACTTTACTTCTGAATTGCTAGTCCAAAGCTGTGATAAGTGGGAGTCAAACATGCACCCATTCAATCACAATGAATTACCTTAACTAAAGCAATTAGTCCGACTGGATCCTCCGTCCAGGCCCAAGAGCTCCTCGCTGTGGTAGTTCTGGCTCCCTGGGTATTGACAGTATCGACTGGGGCCCTGTCAGACACAAGAGAGTAGTTGTTTGCTGTGAATTCAATGTAGTTGGTGTGAGGAACAAATTGCTATGAAGTATATAGTAATTAAGTCAATTAGGAAATGGTTATATACTGTAAGTCCAGATAAATGCCATTAAAGATCCCATGACATGGTACTTCCTGATGCTTTTATATGGCTCCTTAATGGTTCCCTAATACTGTAAATGAATCCTTCTTCAAAATCAACACTCAGTGCATGAGAAACAGAGAAGATGAGAAAGAGTCATAAATATCTCTCTCAAACTCTTTATTCTGGGCGTTGTTGCTTGAATGCAAATGAGGAGAAAATATATGGCCAATAGTAGAGGGTGGGGGCGTGGCCAAACTCTCCGCTCAGAGCTCAGAGCCCACAGCTGATCCATTTCCTTGTTTTTGCACGGGGGGAGAGATTTGAAGCGTTCCATTGAAAAATAAACACATTTCCACAGAAAATAAAATTAAACCACTGCTGTTCAAAGGTCCAGAGGCTCAGATAAAGGACTTCCGAGCCTAGAAACACTCGGACGTGCCTCCAGGCAAATAAAAAAAACGCATTTCGCATTGCCTAGCGCATTCACAGTCCAAACTCTCTGAGCGTGATTTACAGAGACGCTGAGTACAGACAGACGGGGGTGGAACTGCATTTGCATTTCTTTTTTCGATCTGACGTCAATAAGGTGCCTTGTTCAAACTCGCCCGTTTGAGCTCCGATTTTTTGTAACGCAGAAAAGGATCGCAAATGCTCAGTTTAGACATTTCACAACTTTTAACCATGGGGGGGCTAAACAGGGTAGGGGAGCTCACATCAACGTTCAAAAACCTCAGAAAGTGAAAATTTCATGCCATGGGACCTTTAAGGCTGAGTCTCATTTCTCTGTCTTACCCCTTCAACTTACCCTACACTTTGGTTTTGGGCGTTCATGTGAGGGCAAGGGGTGTCCCGATTTTAATTTTGATCAAGGGCTAGAGCCATGACCGAGGGCTACATACCCCTCGAAACGAAGTAAGCTCTCGACCAGACTTGGAACGAAGAGGTACGCCTACAAGCTCAGGCAGGTTTTGGGATCAGGATGGCAGCGCCGCATCGACCAGCCAAGGAGTCTCATAACTGTATTTTCAGCAGTAGAAATTATCGATTAACAGTTTAGCATGGTTTACAATTACAGTAATCCCTCGTTTATCGCGGGGGTTAGGTTCCAGAAATAACCCGCAATAAGTGAAATCCGCGAAGTAGGACAACTTTATATTTTACAATTATTCTACATGTTTTAAGGCTGTAAATGCCTCACCACACACATTATACGCTTTTCTCAGACTGGAATTAACATTTTCTCACGTTTGTCTCTAGTTTAAACACTCAAACTTTCATAGATTTTCAACAAAATGTATTAATAGTGACGCGTGGGGGGAGACACGGCTCCAGAAGCCCCGCCAGACACGCGAGGAGCACTGCCACGTCCCGGGACGAGACGCGCACCAACCCCTTGGAGAAGTGCGCGACACGTGCTGCTCTGTCACGGATTTGTCCACGATAAACCCCTCATCGACAAATATGAGAAAATGCAGCGCGAGGCCGCGAGCACGAGATAGAACTGCAGTGCCCGGACCGCGTGCTCTCAACCCGAGCCACAAACCGAACACGCACAAACGTCTGGTCTAGTTCTGGTCTAGACCTGGTTTAGTCCACGTTTAGTCCTGGTCTAGTCTCTTAGCCAATCAGGACGCAGAACACATTGTTACACTATAAAAAAAATGTTACACTATAAAAAAAAGAAAAAAAAAATGAAAAAAAAATCTGCGAAACAGTGAACAGAAGAGTGAACCGCGATAGAGCGAGGGTTCACTGTATGACGCTTATGTTCTACGTTACTTTTAGTGAACTGTTGCGGTTTTAATTGTAGTGATGTCTGTTTAGCCAACGTTATCGTTTTCATCAAACTTTCATGTATAAACCAGCTAGTTTTTTTGTCGAGTTGAGGTACGTAGCCGATAATCCTTGACATTTGTTTACGTTTGTTTGCATCAACTGTTGTCGCCTCTGTAGACGTAGCAGCTCAGGTAGAGGCGAGGGATGATGATGTAAACGGTAATCGAGTGGCGTCCCATTTGTTAGGGAAACATTCGTACCCCTGGCTCTCTCAGCTCGTTATCAAGGGGCAAGACAAAGATGTAGATAAAGAGGTAGGGGAAGGGGTAAGACAGAGTAATGGGATGCAGCCTAAATGTCTTGCCCAAGGACACAACAACAGTATTCACCTGTGGGAGCTGAAATCGCACCACCAATCTGAACGCTCAACCAATTTAAAGGAGAAGTAACGTTTTTTACAATCTGAGCCTTATTTCGGTAATAAAATAAGTTGTTTTACTCACCCATAGCACTGGTGTCATATGGAGCACTTCCGGAGATGTTTTAGATTTGCAATCTCCATCATGTGAGTTCTCGGGGCACATGTTTGCGGTCTCCAAATAACACAAACTTTAGCACTTTTCAAATCATAGAACCCCGATGTTTTAGTCTACAATTTTGTTTGAGTCAAAAGTGGCCTGTAATCTGAGATTTATCCATAGTTTACAGCTTTGCGTTTCATGTTTGGGTCCCGGGAGCTGAGAGCACATGTGCCCCGAGAACTCACATTACGGAGATCGCAAATCTAAAACATCTCCGGAAGTGCTCCATATGACACCAAAGTGCTATGGGTGAGTAAAACAACTTGTTTTATTACCGAAATAAGGCTCAGATTGTAAAAAACGTTACTTTTCCTTTAAGTAACAACATTGAGTACTTCATTCACTACTGTTTGGTACTAAGTGCAAGTGCAAATTGCAAGTGGATTTTGAGCTGAAATTTACACTAACGGTGAATGTCAGTGTCTGTGCATTTTAACCATGAAACTAAAGATAATGTTAAGCTCTGATGAAGTTCACTCATTCAGTGACATTCTGTTCAAAGCTGTTTGAAATGTGTGACTGCACAGAACAAAGGCCTATATGCACTTGCTTTTTTCTAGAGGTCTTTTTCAGACGCAAATGACCACATTTTTATCATTTTAGATCCGCCTAATACTGAACAGTTGGAACAGTTGGATGTTACAATTTCGCTGTGTTTTTCTTTGAAGGACTGGCATCAGCAAGACTACAATACAGTAATACAATACTCTGCTGAATGTAATCATCTGCTCTGATTCATCTGTTCACTGTTGATCTGTATATTTTGTATTTGTATTCATATAATGCCTATTCTTTATGCATGCCTTTGTTTTATCATATATATTTTACCATTATTATTCATTGCTTTATATTGCACCACGTCATCAAAGCAAATTCCTAATGTGTGAATTGGAATTCCTAATGTGGAAAAGTAACATTTTTTTTTACAATTTGAGCCTTATTTCGGCAATAAAACAAGTTGTTTTACTCACCCATAGCACTTTGGTGTCATATGGAGCATTTCCGGAGATGTTTTAGATTAGCGTTAGGCTAATGCCGTTAGCCTAGCGCGACTTATAGCCATAGCTCGGGGCATTCCCTGAGCATGTAATATGCCCCGTGCAGGCTCCAAATAACACAAACTTTAGCACTTTTCAAATCATAGAAGCTCAATGTCTTAGTCTACGATTTCGTTTGGTCAAAAGTGGCCTGTAATCCGAGATTTAGCCATAGTTTCGAGTAGATGAGGACGCCAGTGCGCATAAGCGGAGTGTGCTCTCAGCTCCCGGGACCCAAACATGAAACACAAAGCTGTAAACTATGGCTAAATCTCGGATTACAGGCCACTTTTGACTCAAACGAAATCGTAGACTAAGACATCGAGCTTCTATGATTTGAAAAGTGCTAAATTTTGTGTTATTTGGAGCCCGCACGGGGCATATTACATGCTTGGGGAATATATTATATGCCCCGAGCTATGGCTAGAAGTCGCGCTAGGCTAACGCTAATCTAAAACATCTCTGGAAGTGCTCCGTATGACACCAAAGTGCTATGGGTGAGTAAAACAACTTGTTTTAGTACCGAAATAAGGATCAAATTGAAAAAAAACGTTAATTCTCCTTTAAGTCAAGAGTGAGATTTGAACAGCCAACACTCCAACACCAACAGAGCTACGCAAAAATGTCCCTTGTTTACGTTTCCTTTTCACTTTGAATACTCTTTCCACCGCCGCTAGCTATAACCTTGTTGCTTTGACAGTAAAAATAAATATATATGAAAAAAACATTGTAAATCACTATTAAGCAGCTCTAAAATCCCTAATTCATTTGACTTGGCTGGAATTAAAGCATAACTGAAAACAAAGTGGTGTGAGTCATTATTTCTTGTTTTACATAAGGGACATTTTCCTTTGAAGAGTCAATGCTGAATAAAGTAGAATTAACTTTTGTAGCGCTGCCAAGACTTAGCTTCACACACTGCAATAGACAGTGCGACTAAATTAGGCCTAGTATAGAGATTGCCAGTCTTGTATATTTTGCCAGAAGGGGGCTTTTTCTGTGCCAATGGGATGTTCAGGGTGCTGTCACACGCTGGGCACAGACAGACTTATTTGTCATATCTGTGCACTATGTTTATGTAGTTTTGTATTATTTCAGTGGCTTCACGCTACCACAGCCTGAAGGAAAGTGTCAAGCTGAGTGACATGTCCTGGCTGAGCCTCAAACACCTAAGGGGAGAAATAAAGGGCCCCCAATGCACAGCGGAGGTCAACGGTTACATATTGTAGCCTTAAGGAGCTAAATAGGCTAACACAAAAGGATTGTACTGGTTATGAGTCATTTCTGGATTAAACCTGGTGCTGTATCTGATTTTTAGAGACAGACCTCTACTTTGACAATATTTAAAGGTGCATTGTGTAACTTTTCTGGTGGAGGGTCCATCGAATGCTTTTCTTCCTAGAGATGATTACTTATGGAATGTTTTACAGTATGGTACTAAACATTTCTATCTTCAAACCAAACCAAACCAAACCAAAGTTATAGGTCAGATCTGTGGAGAGGTGACCCCACTCAGTCAGAATGCCTGTTTTTCTACAGCTGAGACCACTGCAAAATTATCAGTTTTTCTGATTTTACTACTTATAGGTATGTGTTTGGGCAAAAGGATCATTTTTGTTTGAGTCTGTAAACTACTGACAACATTTCCCCCAAATTCCAAATAAAAATATTATTGTTTAGAACATTTATTTGCAGAAAATGACAAATGGTCAAAATATAAAAAAAGATACATGTTTTTGGACCTCAAACAATGCAAAGAAACAAGATCAAATTCATTTTAAAACAACATAATACTAATGTTTACACTGAAGAAGAGTTCAGAAATCAATATTTGGTGCAAATCACAGCTTTCATGCGTCTTGGCATGCTCTCCACAAGTCTTTCACATTGTTCTTGGGTGACTTTATTCCACTCCTGGTGCAAGAACTGAAGTAGCTCAGCTTTGTGTTTGTGTTGGAATTCAACAGACGCTGGAATGGAATGGCTGTAATACATGTAGAGATGCTGATTTCAGAAAAAAAATGGAGTGGTCTCTTATTTTTTTCCAGAGCTGTATGCATTTTTTGAACAATAAAACCTCCTGTAATTGCACATGCAAGTTAGCTGTTTAATGCTATGCTGTGGAGCATTTCAGGCAGAGCAATCATATCTCCATAGAAACAAGCAGGTGACAGATCCTCCACCAGAAAAGTTACACCATGCACCTTTAAATCCAGGCTAAAATGGTTCTGTTCAGTGACAGACCTACATAATGAAGGTGTATTCGGCATAATGGTCATTGCTACTGTCAGTTGTGAAAACCTAAATCTAAGTGGGTAGTATTCTTATATTCCACCATGAAATCATTTATGACTGGATTCTGCTGCTTCATCAACACCCCTACATGGGCAAAATAGTGATTTACAAGTGGTCTGACCTACTTTTACTCTTGATTATATGTTTCATTTTCTGTTTTCAGGTTATTTTCAAATAGCTTGTAAGGCCAGAACACCTATTTGGAACATTTCCTACAACCTTCATTAAAATACCAACTGTCTTCAGTGGGAAAATCAAACTCTATAGTGTGCTATTATACAGTATTTTAAAAACTTTTCTGCTTGTTTCCATGGGGATGTTATTGCTTTGCCTGGAATGTTCCATTGTATGTATCCATCTAGCATTTATTCACTAAGGGTGTTTCTATTGCTTAAAATGTAATACTGTGGTACCTCACCTTACGAATGACCCAACAAACGAAAATTTCAAGTTACGAAACACCTTCACATCAAATTTTGGTCTCTAGATACGAATGAAATTTCAAGTTACGAAACGCGAAATCTCCAATCCAATCCAACTTTATTTATAAAGCACTTTAAAAACAACAAATCTCAAAAATTCAATTAATGCGTGCTCAGATGCACGCCCCGAAACGTAAATACACTTTATCAACACACACGGGGTTAGGTTCCAGAGGTGGCCCGCGGTGGGAGAGGTCCGCGAGGTAGGACAACTTTGTATTTGCCAATTGTTCTACATGTTTTAGGGCTGTAAATGCCTCACCACACACATTCTACACTTTTTTCTCGGATTTCTCTCTCGCTTAAACACTCGAACTTTCATAGATTTTCAATGGAATGTGTTGGGGGGGACACGGCTCAATATAGCGCCGCCGAACATGCGATGGGAGCGGAGACACGACAACACAGTATGGTAAAACTCACCTGTCTCACGACGGTCTAAACCCCGCTCACGTTCCCTTAGTGAATTGGTGAATTCTGCTTCACAATGATAGGAAGAGCCGACATCGAAGGATCAAAACGTCCATACGGCGCAAGGCCGCGCTACACCGGGACTGCGGGATTGAGCCGCGGCGCCGCGTGCCTCCTCCTCGGGGCCGAGCCCGCGCGGCTCACAGCTCACAGTGTGAGCCGCGCTCTGGAAGTCAGATAGAACCAGAGCCCACCGAGCGAGACCCCGCGGTCTTGCCCGCCGATAGAGCGGCCTGTTAGCTCACAGTGTCAGCCCCCCGGCTCTGGAGGTCAGATAGAAGCAGAGCTCGCCCCGCTCCGCTCTTATTCCCGCTGAAAGAGCGTCTTTCTTGGCCTCTTAAAGGTGCGGAGACACAAGCGCCGAGCACCGCGCTCCTCCCGCGGCACTGCCATGTTATAATAATAACAGGTCCAATCCAGGTTTAGTTCTGGCCAGACCTGGTTTATTCCACGTTCTTTTAGTCCTGTTCTAGTCTCTTAGCCCGTCAGGAACACAACGTTACACTATAAAAAAAAATGTTACACTATAAAAAAAAACAACCTTGGAACGAATCAGGCTTTTTCCATTGAAATAGCTACTCAACTTACAAATTTTTTACATTACGAAACCACTTCTGGAACGAATTAATTTCGTAAGGTGAGGTACCACTGTAATTCCTTCTGTGAATAGGTGCGACTCGCCATCAGATCTGAGTACGCTGCTTGTCGTTTGTTGACAGGTTTAATCTATGGAATATTTTGGACAAAGCAATAACATTTCCATGGAGACAAGCAGGTGGCAGACCCTCCACTATAAATGTTACACAGTGCACCTTTAATAATATTTAAAAGGTTCTGTGTAACTGGTAAAAAACCAAAAACAAAACAAAACAAAACATAACAACAACAACATAACATCAGCCCGTTTATAATGAACTTCACTTTGTGTTTTATGCTGTGTGGAATTCACCATTTGGTCCTATCCATACAGTTAAAAAGTTGTCCTTGGAAAAACTCTGAAAACAGGGAAGACAAACTCCTAGCCCATGTCTGATCCGATTTGCAGATGCACAAATGTACTGCTTTATATAGTATTTTCCATTACATTACTCTGATGCTCTGTCTGCGTCTGAACAATACATAGTTGATAAAGCCTCCAGCCATCCATAAATTTAAATTGGATTTTGTGAGGCCAAATGTTGATCTGATTTAACTTTTTCAAAACACACTTATATCAAAAGCATTCTCTGAAAATCTTTTCAAACTGTCCAGTCAAAGTTATTGTTCAGAATGTGAATCCGTGTTCCTACAGTATGCCGCCAGTTCCTTCATTAAAGTATTTTAATCACTGGGAATAATTAAACTGATAATAATGGCACTTTGTAATCTATAAAATGAACAGTAAAGGCTTATCTTTAGAAGCCGGAAACATTTAATGAAATTACCAAGCTGTGGTAGATCAATCTGGAAGAGCACTTTATATTTGAATGTGTCATTTTTGATGTGGCAAAAAACATAGTTTTGGTTTATGTGTGGGACTTTAAAGTGATTACCATAAAAAAGTTACGCTTGTACATGTTTTGTTTCATCAGATCTAGTTAATGCTGAATATGACATATAATTATATATAACATATAACAGCTGTCATTCTTTGAAGCCATATGATTAATTCCGGCACGGTGGCTGAGTGGTTAGCGCTCATGCTTCACAGCAAGAAGGTTCCGGGTTCGATCCCCGGGTCGCCCAGGCCTTTCTGTGTGTTCTGTGTGGAGTTTGCATGCATGGTCTGGGTTCGATCCCCGGGTCGCCTTGGCCTTTCTGTGTGGAGTTTGCATGTTCTCTCCGTGTCTGGGTGGGTTTCCTCTGGGCACTCCGGTTTCCCCCATCAACCCAAAAACATGCACCATAAATAAATAAATCCTCCAGCTTTGGTCCTGACCAAGCCGGAGCAAGAAGATCATGGAGATGGTCCCCGGGTGCAGTAATGTGCTGCTCACTGCTCCTAATAACAGGATGGGTTAAATGCAGAAATGGAATTTCCCCACTGTGGGACTAATAAAGGCATAGCTTTCTTTCTTTCTTTCTTTAAAGTTCACACACTGTCTGAAAACGTTCATATTCAAGATGGGGTGTCATGAGTAGTGATTAGAACGGCAATTAATAAAACATGCTCTAGTGCTTTAATTAAAATGAGATGATTATATCCTTAACCCTCCTGTCGTGTTCGGGTCAAATCTGACCGTTTTACAACTTATAATATTCATAAATATTATGTTTTTCATCTGATTACCTCAAGACCTTATGATATCCTCCACACTGTGGACTTGAACATATAAAAGTGATGATCACCTATTTCATTCAATTTTGAGTGTTTTAATCAACCTTGTTACACCTGTGGTGTTCCCGGTCAAAAGTGACCGCCATAGGAAATGAATGGGTATCCAGAGTAAATTCATTCAACATACAGAAAACATCCCCATACACACTGCCCCAGCTCACTCACTCTCTCACACACACACACTCACACACACTCACTCACTCTCTCTCACACACACACACACACACACACACACACACACACAGAAACCAGGGTATGTGTGTTGTGCTGGACATGACAACCGGTCTCCAAGGACATAATACCACATGTGACAACTTCCTCAGATCACATGCTCTTGGTCAGGAGCTACTGAAAAGAAAGCTCACCATGGTAGGGACAGTGAGGAAGAACAACCCCAAACTTCCCCCTGCTCTGGTATCGACCAGAGGAAGACAGGCACTCTCATCACAATTTGCATTCACTGACACTCACACTCTTGTGTCATACATTCCCAAGAAGAACAGAAATGTCATCCTGATGAGCACAGTACACAAAGACGCCGCTGTCAGCACCACAGGACAGGAAGCCCCTGATGATCCAGGACTACAACAAGAACAAGGGAGGTGTTAACTGCCTTGATAAGGTAATGTAAAGTCTCATTATGCATTTTATTTTATTTTTATCTAGGTGAATCATAGCATTTTGTGTACGACAGATTGAATATTGTTCCTAATCTCTTATTATTTATTGTTCCTTTAATGCAGCTTCCTGGTACATACACCTGTAAGCGGATGACGGCTCTCTGGCCTGTGGCTCTGTTCCACAACATCCTGGATGTGTCAGCTTTCAACGCGTATGTGTTGTGAACAGCAATCGACCCAACCTGGAATCAGGGGAAAAGTTTCAAGAGGAGACTTTTCCTCGCTTTGGCGACTCCTCTTATACAGCGACGCCAGCACATTCCCCGCACACCAGCCTCCGCCAGTCTGGTTAGGAGCATGCAAGCTCCAGCCCCAGCCGCTGCCCTGGCTGCCCTCCCCCAACAAGGACATGGGCAGAAAAGGAAGCGTTGTGGCCTCTGTGCCCCTGGAGACATCAAAACGAGCCTGACATGCTGCTAATGTCATGCTTATGTTTGCAAGGCTCACTCTGACCCGAGTGTCACATGCCACTCATGTACATGAATACACACACACACACACACACACACACACGCACACACACACACCTACACACACACACACACACACACACACACACACCCTGTTGAGTTTGGTGTTTGGTTTTCCATTTATTTTTTGCATTATATGTTCATTTTGTAGTTCATTTTCAGTGCCTAATTGTATTTTAACTGATGTTATTTAATGTTTACTTCTATAAATTGTTGTTAGACACTACTTTGAAACACTGTTCTCAACTAAAACATGTTTAATAAAAAAATTGGTGTTGAAAAAAAAAAAGTGTGCTAATTGAAGAGCAGTTAAAACAGACCGGTCAATTTTGACCGGGAACACTAAAGTAGGGGGCTGGAGGCGAACACGACCGGAGGGTTAAAAAGCCTGCAGTATAGTTCAATTGGTCAACTCATTACATTAACATACAACATCCTAATGAACAATTATTTGTAACATCTTACCCTGATTATGAAATACTGGGAAGTGACAGGAATACACATAGGTGGTTAGCATTGAAGGATATGGGTTTGGTACCAGAGGTAATAATAATAATACATTTTATTTCAAGGCGCCTTTCTAGACACTCAAGGACACCGCACAAAGACAATCAATTAAAAACAGTTAAAAACAGTTAAAAACAGGCAGTATATACAAAATAAAACTAAGAGAATGGACAAAGCAATACAAGTAAAATGAAACAGTCAGCAGGGGAAAGTGATTAAGTGGGGTAAGCTATTTTGAAAAGATGGGTCTTGAGTCTGGATTTAAAAATTGGTAGTGATTGAACGTTCCGGAGGTCTGGGGGGAGTGAGTTCCATAGATGGGGAGCAGAGCGGCTGAAGGCCCTGCTCCCCATGGTGCTGAGACGAGCGGGAGGGACTGTGAGGTGGACAGAGGAGGAAGACCTAAGTGAGCGGGTGTGTGTGGGGACATGAAGGAGTTCTGTGAGATAAGTAGGAGTAGGAGCCAGGTTATGGATGGACTTGAATGTGAGGAGTAGGATTTTGAACTGAATACGGTAGTGAATGGAGAGCCAGTGAAGCTGCTGCAGGACCGGGGTGATGTGGTGAATAGAGGGAGTTCTGGTGATGATCCGGGCAGCAGAGTTTTGCAGAAGTTGTAGCTTATGAATAGTTTTTTGGGGGAGACCATACAGGAGGGAATTGCAGTAATCAAGACGTGAGGTGACCAGGCTATTGACAAGAATGGCGGCTGTGTGAGGGGTGAGTGAAGGACGGAGACGGTTGATATTTCTGAGGTGGAAGTAGGCTGTGCGTGTGATATTGTTGATGTGTGACTGGAATGAGAGAGTGCTGTCCAAGATGACACCCAGGCTCTTTACCTGAGGGGACGGAGAGATGGAGGAGTTATCAACAGTGATTGAAAGGCTGTCTATTTTGTGAGGTTTTGTGAGGTGAAAGGTAACAAAGTACAAAAGTAAAAGTACAGTAATAATTAATTTATTAATTATTAAGTACAATTTTTAGGTATCTGTACTTTACTTAAAGCCTCAGTGTCTAGGATTCGTGGCGCATAGGTGGATAGTCGCTATTGCACTTTCTGTTTTAGCTACGGCAGACCTCGAGGGTCGCGAGCCGCGCGGTCCCGTTTTTTTTTTTCTTTTCTCATGAAAACACACATTCCCGATCATGTACCATGACAATCTACACATCAAATGAAACCTTACAGTCTCCTCTTTTTGACTATGCAATTCATTTCCCTGCACAACAATCACTCCCCGAGCACATGGGGCTTTTATACGGAAAAGCACAAAACGAGGTTAGCTTACCTTAGAATGCTTTGCACAGGTCAAACTCAGTATTTCACCATAAACTTGCTCTCAATTTGTCCGTAAGGATCCAGCGAATAAAATCCAGTAAAACAATTTAGTCCAAAACACGTGTTAGATCCATTACGACGTCTGATCCGGCAGCATGCTTGTGTTGTTTACCCAAAACCACGAGCCTTGCCGAAGGCGAAGGCGGAGGCCAAATGTCCTTCTGCGGCTCTCGTATTCAAAATGGCTGCCTCTGCATGGGGAAGATCCCCCTTTTATGTGACTATATCTAAGTCCAAAAGAATACTTTGATTTCATGATGGAAGTGAAAAGGCTTGGAAAACAATGTATTTTTGAATGGGTATCTTCAATTTCAGTAATTAACGGGTAAAAATCTTACACACTGTCCCTTTAAGTAAATTTTACAGTTGATACTTTTTACTTTTACTTCACTATATTTGAGAGCAAGTATCTGTACTTACCACTCCACTACATTTTAGATCTGGACTGAAAAGCAAAAAAGTACTTTTCTTTATGGTTTGAGACCTGCTGAAATGGCTGGGATTTATTTTAGCACATTTAATTTGATAACAAATACACGCAAACAGCCAGAAATTTAAAGAAATCAATTGAATAACTTCAAATCAAAGCATTTTTTTTTTAAAATCAAAATGACATTTGATGTTTTAATGTTAAAAAAATCTCTGCAAAATACTTTAAGTTTTTACTCTTGAAGTACATTTTTAATAATATTATATAATAATAATTTGCATCTGTACTTTTACTTAAAGGAAAAGTAACGTTTTTTTTTTTTACAATTTGAGCCTTATTTCGGTAATAAAACAAGTTGTTTTAGTCACCCATAGCACTTTGGTGTCATATGGAGCACTTCCAGAGATGTTTTAGATTTGCGTTAGCCTAGCGCGACTTCTAGCCATAGCTCGGGGCATATAATATATTCCCCGACAGTGTTGGGCAAGTTACTCAAAAACTGTAATGCACTACTTATTACTTGTTACTGTCATTTTAAAGTAATGCCTTACATTACAATATTACTCTAAATAAAAAGGCATTACACTACTTTTGCATTACTTTAGTTACTTTCGCCAAAATGACTGGAAATAAGGATTTGGCATCTACAGTGCAAATCTCTCTGGTCGGGTCAACATCAGTTTCGGCTGCTTTGTTGGGGTTGTATCGTTCCCTGTCCCATCCCCTCCTTTCCTGACTAATTTCGTGGTGCTATGGCACCTCTGCAAGTGCTTTGTCAAATTGCTTGTACTGCATTTCAACGTGGAAAGAGGTTTGGGATTCACACACAGTGTGCATTTAACTAAAATGTTCTTGGAGTCCTGTGAAAGTAGTGGGCGTATGCCCATCTTGAAAAGGAGCTAGCACTATCCGATTCTTCTGGTTCTGTCATCCTTTGTCAGTCTGCCAGTTCGAGACGAAGTAAAAGGAAATGGAATGGTCTGCGCGGACTTTTATATCACTAGCTGATCTCGCGGAACTTTGTATGAAATGTAATGTTCTGCGCGGACTTATCAGATTCAGTAGCTGATCTCGCGGTGATCTTTGTATGAAGAAAACGCAAAACCCACAAAAACAAAGCAGGTTAAAAATGCATTGTAATGTGCGTTACTGGCATTGTAACGAGTAATATATTACCGATTTTCTTCCCTGTAATGCGTTACATTACTGCATTACACCAAAAAGTAATGCATTACAGTAATTAATTACTTTTGTAACGAGTTACTCCCAACACTGTTCCCCGAGCATGTAATATGCCCCGTGCGGTCTCCAAATAACACAAACTTTAGCACTTTTCAAATCATAGAAGCTCGATGTCTTAGTCTACAATTTTGTTTGAGTCAAAAGTGGCCTGTAATCCGAGATTTAGCCATAGTTTACAGCTTTGTGTTTCATGTTTGGGTCCCGGGAGCTGAGAGCACACTCCGCACATGCGCACTGGCGTCCTCATCTACTCGAAACTATGGCTAAATCTCGGATTACAGGCCATTTTTGACCAAACAAAATCGTAGGATAAGACATCGAGCTTCTATGATTTGAAAAGTGCTAAAGTTTGTGTTATTTGGAGACCACAAACATGTGCCCCGAGAACTCACATTATGGCGATCGCAAATCTAAAAGATCTCCGGAAGTGCTCCATATGACACCAAAGTGCTATGGGTGAGTAAAACAACTTGTTTTATTACCGAAATAAGGCTCAGATTGTAAAAAACGTTACTTTTCCTTTAAGTAACAACATTGAGTACTTCATTCACTACTGTTTGGTACTAAGTGCAAGTGCAAATTGCAAGTGGATTTTGAGCTGAAATTTACACTAACGGTGAATGTCAGTGTCTGTGCATTTTAACCATGAAACTAAAGATAATGTTAAGCTCTGATGAAGTTCACTCATTCAGTGACATTCTGTTCAAAGCTGTTTGAAATGTGTGACTGCACAGAACAAAGGCCTATATGCACTTGCTTTTTTCTAGAGGTCTTTTTCAGACGCAAATGACCACATTTTTATCACATTTTAGATCCGCCTAATACTGAACAGTTGGAACAGTTGGATGTTACAATTTTGCTGTGTTTTTCTTTGAAGGACTGGCATCAGCAAGACTACAATACAGTAATACAATACTCTGCTGAATGTAATCATCTGCTCTGATTCATCTGTTCACTGTTGATCTGTATATTTTGTATTTGTATTCATATAATGCCTATTCTTTATGCATGCCTTTGTTTTATCATATATATTTTACCATTATTATTCATTGCTTTATATTGCACCACATCATCAAAGCAAATTCCTAATGTGTGAATTTCACTTACAATGGCAAAAGGTGTATTTCTGATTCAGATTCCAGGTCCATATTTGCAGGAAGTGACTACAAGGGCAACCAGAAACAGGAAGTAGAGGACAGCGTGTATTACATGAAGTGACACTGCATGTTTGTATGTCTCTAAGTATCACAAGGGAGAATTCAAGGTTAAATTAGTAGCTATACACCAACTATAAATGGTGACATACAGAATGACTTTGTGGGATGTGAGACTGAAGTCCTTGCTCTGAAAGCCACGCCACAACATTCAATGAGAGATTATGTTTTTATATTATGAAGTTTGGTTCCCCTTTAATAGTTCACACACCTACATTCAAAAATAACTCTGATATGGCCTTGTAAAACAAAACGGCATAAAGGAAGTTTTTTTGAAAACATGAATGGAGACTCAGTTGCCTGACCAGCCAGTCCCTTATAGATAGAGCGTGAAAATTCTTTGTCCAAACTTTGTCCCAACCACAGCTGCTAATTGTATCACGTGTCTCTCAAATGCAGAAGACGTCTCCTCTCCAAAATTCTCAAAACAGTCAGAACAAAATATATATAAAAATAATATAACTTCTTTTACAAGAGATAAGTAATAGTTTGGTGCTTCAACTATTGATCCTTTTTTAGGTGTAAGCAGTCATGTTTGCGTTGAAGTGAACGGACCATGCGTCTCTCTGATTGGTTAATCTGCCTGTCAATCATGTCCTGTGAAACTGAAGAGACAGGATTCACCTCCGGATCCACTTGTCTATATAATGTTTTGTCAAAACTTGTGGTTCTTACTCCCTATAGAGAAGCCAAGACATTTTGTATCTAAAGTAATTACTGTAAAAATAAGACACTGAGTTGGTTTTGGAGAGTCTTTTAGCATAAAATTGCATTATTTCCATTAGCCTGCCACATTACAGCTGTGGTTGCAAAAGTATCTTACCACAGCTTACACTTCAAAAACAAGAACAAAGCAATGTTGGAACAGAAAGGTGCAGTTTATTCAGCTCATTAGAAGTACTTATACTGGTAGCAGTCACTATGGTGCTTTTATTATATGCAAATACACTGTCACTACTGAAAGTATGCCCCTGTGCAGATATTTACCCACTTTCACAGATTTTAAAGATCCCATGACATGGTACTTCTTGATGCTTTTATATGGCTCCTTAATGGTTCCCTAATACTGTAAATGAATCCTTCTTCAAAATCAACACGAAACAGATGAGAAACAGAGATAAGATGAGAAAGAGTAATTTTTCTCTCTCTGAACAGTCCATAATGGGCGTTGTTGCTTGAATGCAAATGAGGAGAAAAGAGCTGGCCTATAGTAGAGGGTGGGGGCGTGGCCAAACTCTCCGCTCTCCCTCTGAGCTCTCAGCTGATCCATTTCCGTGTTTTTGCACGGGGGGAGAGATTTGAAGCGTTCCATTGAAAAATAAACACATTTCCACAGAAAATAAAATGAAACCACTGCTGTTCAAAGGTCCAGAGGCTCAGATAAAGGACTTCCGAGCCTAGAAACACTCGGACGTGCCTCCAGGCAAATAAAAAAAACGCATTTCGCATTGTCTAGCGCATTCGCAGTCCAAACTCTCTGGGCGTGATTTACAGAGACGCTGGGTTCAGACAGACGGGGGTGGAACTGCATTTGCATTTCTTTTTTCGATCTGACGTCAATAAGGTGCCTTGTTCAAAATCGCCCGTTTGAGCTCTGATTTTTTGTAACGCAGAAAAGGATCGCAAATGCTCAGTTTAGACATTTCGCAACTTTTAACCATGGGGGGGGGCTAAACAGGGTAGGGGAGCTCACATTAACGTTCAAAAACCTCAGAAAGTGAAAATTTCATGCCATGGGACCTTTAAGAATGTATACTTTTAGCTGCTGCATTCCCTGGGGGGTGTGGTGGGTGTGGTGCTAACTGTAGGCTCTGCTGATTTGTACTGTTAATAAACACACACATATACACATATAACTGTTTTTCAGTTACTCACATTTACCCTTTTGTATTTTTTATTTCTGTCATCTATGGCTATCTTACAGTAAAACTTTTTTGGTTGTCTTAATGTGTGCCTTGTGTCAGTCACTCCTACACATTACACAATTAGCGATACATGTAGAACATACCCACTGTGATGTCACTAGTATCAATAGCAAATAACTTTAAAATCCAGGTTTACTCTGAGTCTGAATGCTCGCTCATTCACATTACACTCTAAATGCAACTCACATGTTCTGAATTTGTGTTTTGGCAATCTAATATTACATTTATGCAAATACAGTGTGAATTCATCAGTATTGTTCCAATCCAAAGCTCAACAATTTAAATGAACAGTGGTGCGCAGTGTCATGGCTGAATACTGAAGCTTCCTATCCACCATTAGTCAGACATAATTGCTGCCTGCATTATATTAGAGGGATGTTGTTTCATGCTTTGCACACAGCCTTCTGTAAAAGTGTAATTGATTGAATTATAGGGACAGGAAGTGGGGCTCATTTTGTGTGCCCCCAGACTTTGATTAAACATTGATCCTTGACTTTATGTGGTCAAAAGGCTGCAGTGTATTTCCTGTTTTTTAATTTTTTATATATAAAAAATGGTCCCCGGGTCAAATATAGAAACAACTCCTCCTGTGCGAGATCAATAAAGGTCAATTTTCTAATCCTTGACCACTGTAAGGCGCTTTTGTATGAAAAGCGCTTTATAAATACTGTTTGATTTGATTTGATGATAATACATAACCATGTTCAGTTACAGTAGCTGCTTTAGGGTGTGCATCTAGAGCGTCTAAAGGTAATCATGAATGTAGAATCTAACACATGATTATTCACTCAGTAATTATTGATATTAAAAAACATGAGCAGACGAGGTCCTGATTTTGTACAATATACATTATGGTAATATGTAAACACAGCTGTTATGTGCTGACTTTAGAGCTTTTAACCATGTTACCAGGTTATGGCCAGGACACTCAAGAACTGTATTTAACTTATTTATAAACTATTGATTAATTTAAGTGACATGAAATCCACTGACATGTTTAAACCCATGTCTCTAACCCCAAAACCTTCCAGCCCCTTTTGGGTCTCCAAATGTAGTTACAGCAAACATGGACTACACTTGTAATGTGCTTGAAGCCTTTCAAAGTTCACATGATCACTGTAGTGATCATAGCCTGTATAATGGACATAGCTAACCCGCTAGCCGCCATGTCCCAAATGGGAAGTGCTCATGGGGCCACTTCCAGCTGACTCTGTTTCCAATTGACTTAACATTGAAAATTGTCACCCCTCTCTCTCTAACTACTGCAGTGAGCCTTGTCATTTTTCTCTTAAATGTTTGTATTAACCTGCTCTACATGATCCTGATGTTTTTGCTATTTTTTTTTCCATAAATAAATTCCTATTCCTAATATGGAACTCCAAATTCTCCCCTGTCACCTCTAGCATTGTGAGCTTCATTTGACTAGAGCCGAACACTATGGGCGACATCACACTCCCTTAGTCCACTTCTTTTACAGTCTGTGGTAGTGATTCATCACACTAGGACACAAAGACAGAACTTGATCGGAGTGGGGATCAATCCTCTGATCCTTTGGGTTTTTCTGTGGTATATATTTTATATATGGTATATCTGAGTTCATTGTTAATACTTGTTTATTAATAAAAGGGACAGCTATTGTTGCAGTTGTTGCTGAGAGCATTGGATTGGAAGTCACATACCACTTTTAGATTCTTTATCAGTCTGTGCCCAGATCCAGATTTGACAAATATGTTCCAGGGGATGGCAGACGCAGGTGAAGGGGGGTGAAGGGGGGTAGGGCGAGGGGCAGTAGTTGTTTTTGCAGTCTGTTTACATCATGGCACATTCAGAGCCACTCTGCTTGTTTACTGTCCTGTCAAAAATACAGCTGTCCTAAACATCTGTCAGAGGGCTCTGAACAAGGGTCTGCTTAATCAAACATGTGTCACGCTGAGGTGAGAGGATGTCGTTTGAAAAACGAGATGGCTGCTGTGAACTGTCTTTCGGTTGTGCCTTTGGGCAAAGACATGTCAGCAGCATTATATGGTCTTATATTGGCTACTAAACAGGAGATGAACTACTTTTCCACTCTCTCAGCGGGTAACACAAATATTCTGCACAGGAACAGATGAGGATTTGCTGAAGCTGTCATAGGGCTGTCAGGATGTCCCTTACGCTAATGAGGAACAAGCTTTAAGGGCCTAAGCCTGTCACCAAAATTAATATATCAACTTATTGTTCAGTAAATCATAGATGGAAAATCATTTATGGAGGTTAATATGTATTGTGTGAACCTTTTCCTTGAAATAAGAAAATGTTTTGCAATATAAGATTTGAGCTGTCAGAGCTGTCAGCTGAATGAATAATTTCTATGACTCATAGATGAAAACTAATTACTTCTTGTTGCTAAGTGTCGTATACATATATTTATTGTAGCTCATGTTTTTAACAATATTGCACATTTAGAATATTTTTGAGGATAATCCTGCTTTATGGTTTGTTGTCAATTTTGTTTCGTAACGTGAATTTTTCGTAAGTTGAGTAGCTATTTCAATGGGAAAGGCCTGATTCGTTCCAAGGTTGTTGTTTTTTTTATAGTGTAACGTTTTTTTTAATAATGTAACTTTGTGTTCTGCATCCTGATTGGCTAAGAGACTGTAGAGCCAGGACTAAACGTGGAATAAACCAGGTCTAGACCAGAACTAAACCAGGTCTAGACCATTTCTAAACCAGGTCTAAACCTGGACTGGACCTGGACTAAACCAGGATTAAACCACCACGTGCCGCTCTTTGCTGGTTTCGTACGGCTGGTTTGTGGCTCGGGCTCCAGAGGACGTGGTCCGGGCGCCGCGGTTCTATCTCGTGCTCGCAGACCCGGTGCCGGTCGTGCAGACCAGGACTAGCGGTGCTCCTCGCGCGGCGCGGTGAGGTGAGGTGCTCCTCGCGTGGCGTGGGGCTTCCGGAGCCGTGTCTCCCCCCACGCTATGAAAGTTTGAGTGTGTAAACGAGAGAGAAATGCGAGAAAAGTTTAATTCCACTCTGAGAAAAGTGTATAATGTGTGTGGTGAGCCATTTAGAGCCTTAAAACATGTAGAATAATTGTAAAATATAAAGTTGTCCTACTTTGGGGATTTCTCTTGTTGCGGGTTATTTCTGGAGCCTAACCCCGTGTGTGTTGATAAAGTGTATTTACGTTTCGGGGCGTGCATCTGAGCGCACATTATTTGAATTTTTGAGATTTCACGTTTCGTAACTTGAATTTTCTTTCGTATCTAGAGACCTTTAACGTGAAGGCGTTTCGTAACTTGGAATTTTTGTTTGTTGGGTCTTTCGTAAGGTGAGGTACCACTGTACATCAAAATGTGTTGTCGTGACAGACCTATAAGGGCTCACTTTGCTCCTGCTGCATATCAGTATCAGTCTTTCATACAAATAATGTTGAGGTACATGTCCTGTTTAGTTTAACCCCGTAGAACCCAGACATAGAAATATTTGTTGGAAAAAATCATCCGTGTTAAATTTTAGTCAATGGGGATGGGTAAGAACAAAATTTGTCAATATTTTTTGTAAGCAGCATTCATTGACCAAATTTGATGATGTAGCACATTTGCGACGCTGGGCTTTTCAGGGGCGCCATTTGGACATAAGTATAGTAACTACTACTGCACAAAAAACAAAAAACAATAATGCTATAGTAACTTTATTGAAACTGAAATACTGAATACAAACTGCAAACAGTTCAGACAGAACATTACTCAACATGGTAAGCCATGTAGCAATTGCACTTCTCATTGAAGCACAGGCGAACCTTGCACTTGACACATGAAGTGTCAGTGAAACCATCTTTGCACACTTTGCATCTGCCACGCTTGCTAACTTTTATTGGCAAGTGTCCAACATTGTCATGGCGAACATCATCCGGTTGATCTACTCTGAATGCCCGCGGAGAGTAGACTGTGGCAACTTCTCCAGTTGGCCTTCCTCTTTGTGCCACCAGCACATTTGTCATGATTAGAGCAGTAGCTACAGCAGCCTGGAAGTTGCGGTGTTTCATGATGTCCTTCTTGTGCATGCCCAGGGCACTGCAGTGTCTACGATAGAGCAACCATGCTTGAACAAGTGCAGTATTGACTGTGTGCCAGAAGAGGTAGATGTACCATCGTCTGGCCTTCATCGGGTACCTGTACTTCGAAAGCAGGCAGTCTAGGAAGTCAACACCCCCCATCAGACTATTGTACACCTTCACCACATTTGGTCTGGTGACAAGAGTGAAGTCCTTCTTTGCTTTATCCCAGCGTCTGACACTGTTGGTTCTGGACCAAGGTAGGATGAGACTAGCAGCACAGCACGATTATCGTACCATTTCACAGCGCTCACACCATGTGTAGTTTCGACCCTGTAGTCAAAGCTTCCTCTTCCCTCCTTTTTGAGATCTTTCTCATCTTTCAGTCTACAGTTCTTCAGCCTATTGTTCCGTGCTGTTCCAAGGTACAGAATGCCCCGCTCTTTCAGTTTGACAATCAACGGCACGCTGGTGAAGAAACTGTCTGCGGTGACTTTGTAGTTCTTCCCATCTGGAAGTGTGGAGCAAAGACGATTTACAACATCTCCTGACATACCGAGGCCAACACCAGCCTCCTTGACACCACTTCCTTGATAGATTTCAAAATCATACAACAGTCCTGAAATGCCACATCTACACCAGATTTTGAAGCCCCATTTGTGTGGTTTGCTATGCATATATTGCTTCACACCACTGTACTTTCCCTTGAATGGCACCATCTGCTCATCAATGGAATTATGCTCCTCAGGTACAAGTTTCAGGCAATTGTTGCGAAACATAGTGAGCCAAGGCCTGATCTTCCAGAGTTTGTCTGTCTTGTCCTCCTCAGTCACTACCATGTTATCAACGAAGTGAAGATGTGCAATGATGTTTTGAAACCTGTTCCTGCTCATAATGTCAGCAATCTGGGAATACCTTGTATCAGTTTCCCAAAACATCCTTGTGCCAGCCATTGGAGCCAGGCCCATTTTGAGAAACATTCCAATAACCTGCTCAAGTTCCTTTTTGTTTGTGTTTAGTTCCCTCCCACTCTTCTGTGCAGCATATATATTTGTCTTACTAGCCAGCAATTCAAGCATATCATCATCAATGAATGTTCTGAAATATTCCAGTGGGCTTGGGCCTGGTTGGTAATCCTCATCATCATCACTATCGGATACAAGTTCCTCTTTTTCACTCTCATTACCGTTGTCCAGCATCTTCAATATTGTACCTTTTTGCCATCTCGCCTGAGAAAAATTAGAAATGTAGAATTAATAGTTATTTAGCACCTTGATGCAATAAAAAAGGACACTGATAATTTATGACATCAACACAAGTCAATTGTAGTCCATTGATCCAATGAACAAAATGTGCAGATGATATACTAACATAGACCTAGGAACCCAGTGTTGCATCTTTGCAACGTAATCAAAACAGTGGAACCTACCAAAATATGCCAATATAAAACTGAAAGACTATGACATGTCTTAAGTCTGTAGGTATTCCTCTGCCTATATTGATAATCTTCAAATTGATTTCTTACCTTGACAGTGGACAGTTTGGTGTCAGAACTTCAGAAGTCAAAGAGTATGTGGCTCACATGCAGACAGACATCTTGGATTGGATGGTGACACCACAGACCACTAGATGGCAGCACTCAATGTAGCATATTTGCTTCTTTGGGTTCTTGGGTACATGAATTAGTTAATACATTTAAAAAAAAGACTCCTACTTTTTTGCCATGACCTTTGAATTATATGTTGCATATTTGCGACCGAGGGTGCTACGGGGTTAAGTAAAATAATCCTAATATCACCAAAAACAAAATAAAACAAAAAATGGATGTTCATCTATGGATGCGCATGTATAAAGTACATACAATTCAGTGCAGTCACTACTGAATCTCCCAGAGTTCAGGTGGATTATTCAATCAGGGACATGCATGGTGTGTCCATGTCATAACAAATATGGCTGCTCACAATGAAAAAGGGAAAGAAAAAGTATCACAGGGAACTGAAAAAACATTGCAGATTTCTGCTAAATCAATGAGTGAAGCCCTAAACTCTGTTAACCTGAGGTGAGAGATGTTTGAGTGTGTTCAAAGTGATACATGTCCATTGAGCTCCTTTGTTTCACATTTGGAATACATAAATCTGAAATCTGCCTAGGTCTGCTGACCCTGGCCTGCTGACCCAGTGATGAGACTGATCTTTCAGTGACCAGTCCAGCTCTCAGTTCAGTGACCATTCTGGGCTCTAGTCATGTTAAACAACAATATAAAAATGTTTTATAATGGTGTGTGAAGAAAGTGTATACAGTGGTACCTCACCTTACAAAAGACTCTACAAACGAAAAATCCAAGTTACGAAACGCCTTCACGTTAAATTTTGGTCTCTAGATACGAAAGAAAATTCAAGTTACGAAACGCGAAATCTCAAAAATTCAATTAATGCGCGCTCAGATGCGCGCCCCAAAACGTAAATACACTTCATCAACACACACGGGGTTAGGTTCCAGAGGTGGCCCGCGGTGGGAGAGGTCCGCGAGGTAGGACAACTTTGTATTTTGCAATTGTTCTACATGTTTTAGGGCTGTAAATGGGGCTGGGCAAGGGACCCCCTGTCATGTATAAACATTGCTACTCTGTTATGGTACATCCAATACAAGGAAATAATACACAGGTTAATACTGTATTTTACACTATAAAATATAAAATTATATTATTTTAAAATGAAATCAAAAGATTTCGTGACCCCCCTGCAGTACCTCCGCGACCCCCCTAGGGGTCGCGACCCCCCTGTTGAAGACCTCTGCTCTACAGTCTCTTAGCCAATCAGGAAGCAGAACACAATTTTACACTATAAAAAAAGTTACACTATAAAAAAAACAAACCTTGGAACGGATCAGGCCTTTTCCATTGAAATAGCTACTCAACTTACGAAAAATTCATGTTACGAAACCACTTCTGGAACGAATTAATTTTGTAAGGTGAGGTACCACTGTAGTGTGAGTCTTTAAAGGGCTGGGCAGTAGGTGTCTCTGGCTCCATGTACAGATGTAGAAACCAGTGCAGCCTACACATCTCACCACACTTGGTCTTTGAAGCTGGTTTGTTCTACATGTTTGATCGCAGAGACAAAGCCTATTCTGACTCATACACCACAGGATGCACGCCTTTTTTTCTTGAGGTAAATGACACCAGGCTTTACAGAAATCTTCATCTTATTGCTTTTTTTCCCCCCACGTGCTTGGGATATTTGCTAATGACCAAACACCCCCAGAAAGGGCCAAGAATAGACAGGCTCCTCCCCAGCATCTGCCCTCACTGTCTCATGAAGGCTTCTAGGGAATATCTCAAAGCCTGGATTCCTTATTCGAGCTTTGACACATATTCCACTGTTTACTGAAGGCCAGAGCTGACGAGCAGGTTGTCTGGGTAACAAGCGAGAAGGACTTCTCTTAAAAGACCAAAAAACACACATCACCACAACTGTCCTTGCATCTTTGACATCCAATCTCACTACTGTACTCTGGATAAGGGCTCAGATAAGACCTGAGACAATTACCAGCTGTCATGATAACAGAGGTGGCCCACGAATCCAGTTCAATTAGTGAGCCCAAAGCAGCCTGAAATTCAAACAAACACATATGCGGTAAACAAGTGCCAGCTCGTGTCACCAAATGAAAGACGAGGCAGTGATCCCCAAGTCAAAAATAATGGTCTGAGGTGTCACAAGATCCCCCGAGACATGAAGGCTCCACTTAACAAGCTCTTCAGCCAGAATACAGAATACGGACAATGTATAAACCAGTAAAGCCAGCACAGGAGCATTTGAAGAATAGTGTAGTAGAGGTGAGTTAAAAGAAAAAGAACGTATAGTGAAGTACATTTTAAAGGATTTTTTAAAATGTTTTATTATTAAACAAAAAAGAAAGTATAGTAAAGTACATTTCAGGTTTTTTTTGTTGTTGTTGTTGTTTTTTTCATTCACACCCTGAGCGCCTGAGAGAGCGGCAGCAGGGTCACAGTGGTCACAGTAGTATGTAATATAATGTGATGTGTGATGAGTGAGCTACTGTGTCCAAGTAATTTCCCTTGTGGATCAATAAAGTCTGTCTAAGTCTTAGTCTAAAGGTGCACTACATGATTATACAAACAGAACATCAACTAAATATCAAACGTGTTGAAGTAGTAAAGATAAAGATCCACGTTTCAGGTTAATTTGATATATCTTTTGTAAAACAATGAAACATTTTAACTCCAACTGTAGAGGGTCCAAATGAAGAAAATATATTATACTATTCAATTAAAGTGTTTCATTAAAGGTCCCATCGCATGAAATTTTCACTTTCTGAGGTTTTTGAACGTTAATGTGAGCTCCCCTACCCTGTTTAGGGCTAAAAGTTGCGAAATGTGTAAACTGAGCATTTGCGGTCCTTTTCTGCATTTGAAAAAAAGGCAGCCCAAACGGGAACTTTCTGACGTCACACTCTAGGAAAAATGCAAATGCAGTTCCACCGCCCGTCTGTGTTTCTACCCACACTCTCTGGAACTCACGCCCAGAGAGTTTGGACCGCGAACGAGCTACGCAATGCGAGATGCGTTTTTTTATTTGCCTGGAGGCACGTGAGAGTGTTTCCAGGCTCGGATGTCCTTTATCTGAAACAGCAGTGGTTTAATTTTATTTTCTGTGGAAATGTGTTTATTTTTCAATGAAACACTTCTCATATCTTCGCGCAAAAACGCGGAAGTGGGGCCAGCGCACAGTGCACCGCTAAAGAGGAAAGAGCGGAGAGTTTGGCCACGCCCCCACCTTTTAATGCAGTAGTAAGAAACTCTTAATTAAAAGCATGGGTAGGTTGTATTAATTTTTTTTTTTTTTTTTGACAGGACTGTCACATAGATTTCAATCAGTCAATCAATCAAAACTTTATTTATCGAACACTTTCATTACAGAAAATGTAACACAAAGTGCTTGTATAGTCAGTAAAAAGTGAAGCAAAACCATTGTACCCTGACTACAATAACTTTCAAAAACTAAAAGTGGGATAGATAAGGTAACACATGTACAGTGAAACTCGACTACACAATGACCTGCACAATCTACTGACTTAATCCCCAGTGTAAAAACATCACATCTGTTCAACTGTAAACAGGACAGCAATAGTTTTAGGAAGTGCCATACATCTGCCAAAATCACCTTGACTGCATGCACCAGTAAACATTATAGTCTCCTCTATATTTCAGTTATCTACTCTGATTTAATAGTGCAAATGGGAGAAAAAAGCACCTCCTACAAATTTTACACTGAGTGCTCCAACTTTAATATTTTATTTGGATTCACTGATGCGGTTTTGGGGTCAATAACGTTTTCTTACCATTAACAACAAATACTATCTGCAAGCCAAAGACAATGTTCTACCAAGAGTAAACACTGCACTGCTGAAGAACAGAAGGTAAAGGATGTTTTGATCCCAGAGGGAAACTTCTAGTACCACACAGCTATGCAGGCAATGAATATACAGTATGAGATAGCACATTTTGTAACCGTAGTATTCATTTGCTATAGCAGAGGTGTAGTGCTGAGAGCTGCACTGCTCCAGCATTGTAAATAGTGATTTTCATGGGGAGGTGCACAGGAGAATATAATGTAGCAGCTATCAGAATAAAATGCAAAATAACAGTTGTCATAGTCATTACCAATTGAAAACAACATATTGTATCTTTTGGACAGGAAAAGGTCCTTAAAGATCCCATAACATGGTACTTCTTGATGCTTTTATATGGCTCCTTAATGGTTCCCTAATACTGTAAATGAATCCTTCTTCAGAATCAACACTCAGTGCATGAGAAACAGAGATAAGATGAGAAAGAGTCATAAATATCTCTCTCAAACACTTTATTCTGGGCGTTGTTGCTTGAATGCAAATGAGGAGAAAAGAGCTGGCCTATAGTAGAGGGTGGGGGCGTGGCCAAACTCTCCGCTCTCCGCTGTCAGCTCTCAGCTGATCCATTTCCGTGTTTTTGCATGGGGGGAGAGATTTGAAGCATTCCATTGAAAAATAAACACATTTCCATAGAAAATAAAATTAAACCACTGCTGTTCAAAGGTCCAGAGGCTCAGATAAAGGACTTTGGAGCCTAGAAACACTTGGACGTGCCTCCAGGCAAATAAAAAAAAGCATTTCGCATTGCCTAGCGCATTCGCAGTCCAAACTCTCTGGGCGTGATTTACAGAGACGCTGAGTACAGACAGACGGGGGTGGAACTGCATTTGCATTTCCTTTTTCGATCTGACGTCAATAAGGTGCCTTGTTCAAACTCGCCCGTTTGAGCTCCGATTTTTTCGAATGCAGAAAAGGATCGCAAATGCTCAGTTTAGACATGTCACAACTTTTAACCATGGGGGGGGGCTAAACAGGGTAGGGGAGCTCACATTAACATTCAAAATGTGAGCTGAGGTTCAAAAACCTCAGAAAGTGAAAATTTCATGCCATGGTAACTTTAAATGATCAGACAGACAAAAGAAAACTGAAACACATGAGAGAGTTATTGTGTCATCACACAACCAATCCACATGTGTTTTATGGATCTCGAGAAGGCATTCAACCGTGTCCCTTGTGGTGTTCTGTGGGGAGTGCTGGGAGTATGGGGTCCGGGGCTCTTTGCTAAGGGCTGTCTGGTCCCTGTATGACCAGAGCAGGAGCGGTGTTTGCATTGCTGGCAGTAAATCAGAACTGTTTCCAGTGCAGTTGGACGCCACGGCTGCCCTTTGTCACCAGTTCTGTTCATTGTATTTATGGACAGAATTTCTAGGTGCTGTCAGGGCTCGAAGGGGGTCCAGTTTGGGGACCACAGGATCTCATCTCTGCAGTTTGCAGATGATGTTGTCCTAATGACTTCATCAAACCAGGACCTGTAACATGCACTGGGGCAGTTTGCAGCCGAATGTAAAGGGGCTGGGATGAAGTCAATTTAAAGAGGAGAGAACTATGGCCCTCTCTGGGTGGATGGAGAGTCCCAGCCTCAAATGGAGGAGTTCAAGTATCTTGCGGTCTTGTTCACAAGTGAGGGGAGGACGGAGCGTGAGATTGACAGGCAGATCGGTGCGGCGTCGGCAGTGATGCGGTCACTGTACTGGACCATTGTGGTAAAGAGGGAGCTGAGCCGAAAGGCAAAGCTCTCAATTTACCGGTCAATCTACATTTCAAACCCTCACCTATGGTCATGAGCTTTGGGTAATGACCGAAAGGACAAGATCGAGGATAAAAGTGGCCGAAATGAGTTTCCTCCACAGAGTGGCTGGGCGCTCCCTTAGAAATAGGGTGAGCAGCTCAGTCACACAGGAGGAGCTCGGAGTAGAGCCGCTGCTCCTCCACGTCGAAAGGAGTCAGCCGAGGTGGCTCAGGGATCTGTTCCGGATGCCTCCCGGGTACATGTCCCAACAGAAGGAGGCCCGGGGGGAAAACCCAGGACACGCTGGAGGGACTCTCTTGGTTGGCCTGGGAATGCCTTGGGGTCCCCTGGAGGAGCTGGAGGAAGTGTCCGTGGTGAAGGAAATCTGGGAGTCCCTGCTTAGACTGCTCCCCCCGCGACAGCCCCAGATAAACAGAAGAAAATGGATGGATTTAAAGATACTGGGGGAACAAAGTATTTAAACGAGATACAGATGAGTGAACAGATGAGTACATCATTTATTTTTCTAGTATGTGTTCTCACCTCTTTGGAAAATAAGGTCTGACGATAGCAGCTGTGTAGCGCTGTAAGAGATGTGAATTAAAGGCTCCATATGAAACAGACAAACTGCTTCACATGTGTCAATGCCCCATGTTGTTTTGCATGTGTTAACTTGATTTAAATTCATATTTTTCCTCTGGTGGGCACACAGCAATGGCGGTGGAGTGAACAGCACAGTCTAATGTAATGTTGCCTGACGGACAGCAGTAATGGATAATAAATCCCTGGTTCAGGTGCTGTTTGGGCATAAATCACACTCAGACTGCTGGCCAGAGTCAGATCCATCAGGCAGCAGAACCATAAGCAGCACAGCTCTGAGGGCTCCAACTGTGCTCTGTGCTTTGAATGGTACCACATTTTAAATACATGCAGGTAGGCTTGTCACGAAAATTACAATATTGACTTATCGTTCAATATATCCAAGCTGGAACAATATATTTTGGGGCTCACTATTTATTGTGGGTCATTTTTCTTTGTAAAAGGGGGGAGATTTTAGCCATTCTTTTTGTAATACAACGAGATTTGAGCTGTAGATGGTTGAATAAATAACTGCTGTCGCT
Organism: Paratrypauchen microcephalus; assembly: GCA_036785185.1. Classification (NCBI taxonomy): domain Eukaryota; kingdom Metazoa; phylum Chordata; class Actinopteri; order Gobiiformes; family Gobiidae; genus Paratrypauchen; species Paratrypauchen microcephalus. Next base: position 1,009,426 of record JAVJIX010000157.1, on the reverse strand, counting down.
AATAATTGGTTCATTCTTCCATTTATTTGTTGCAGCTGAGGCGTTTTAATGATACTGACTCTATACATAAAAATGGGTTTACTGGCATTATCCTGCTTTGAGTCAGTGGCATGAAATAGTTTAAATATTATTGTTTATCACAGTACTTTTCTGTAGCAATATATTGTGTGGAAAATGTGTTATTGTGAGAGACCTATATGCAGCTTGGTAGAGTAGCCCCCACACTTTGTTATCAGGGAACATTACTATATTACATGGGTGAATGAAGTAGATGTAAAACAAAAATATTCAAGAGAATGTGTGCAATGTCAATCGATTTGACAAGCTTTTGTTTGTGTTCCTAAATAAAACTGCATAAGATGTCTTATATTGACTCTGGTGGGGAGCTCCTTGAGCTGTCTTAGTCAGGACGTTAGGAGGATTTGTCTTTTGTGCACGTGTTGGTTTATTACAGAAGACCAAAGCGTGCAGAGGAAACCAACGCAGACACAGGGAGAACATAAAACTCTGCAAAGGATCCATACCATAGAAGGAACTGAAAAGAAAAAAAGTAATTTTTGAGACTACATATCCACCCTCATTATTATAAGCCGCTACTTTCTTCTCACACTTTGAACCATGCGGCTTATACAACAATGCAGCTAATATATGGACAGATTATTTGTTTATCAACACAGCGGATGCAGAAAGTGCTGCTGTCTATGCGGTTAACATGAAGATGCAACGTTAGCTCGCGCTGATGTCAGTGCACTAAAACAGTTTATGGCCGTGTGATAAAATAAGTTATGATGCTAAATGAACATTAGTGAGTGGGATATGTCTTAATAACAGGTATGCATTAAATGCAGGTGCGTAAATGACTAGAAGAAACGTCTCAAACTTCAGTTCCTGACATCCACTCATACCTGATTGATACAAATATTTAAAATATATTCACCATTATTAAAGGGACAGTGTGTAAGATTTTTACCCGTTAATTACTGAAATTGAAGATACCCATTCAAAAATACATTGTTTTCCAAGCCTTTTCACTTCCATCATGAAATCAAAGTATTCTTTTGGACTTAGATATTGTCACATAAAAGGGGGATCTTCCCCATGCAGAGGCAGCCATTTTGAATACGAGAGCCGCAGAAGGACATTTGGGATCCGCCTTCGGCAAGGCTCGTGGTTTTGGGTAAACAACACAAGCATGCTGCCGGATCACACATCGTAATGGATCTAACACGTGTTTTGGACTAAATTGTTTTACTGGATTTTATTCTCTGGATCCTTACGGACAAATTGAGACCAAGTTTATGGTGAAATACAGAGTTTGACCTGTGCAAAGCATTCTAAGGTAAGCTAACCTCGTTCGTGCTTTTCCGTATAAAAGCCCCATGTACTCGGGGAGTGATTGTTGTGCAGGGAAATGAATTGCATAGTCAAAAAGAGGAGACTGTAAGGTTTCATTTGATGTGTAGAGTGTCATGGTACATGATCGGGAATGTGTGTTTTCATGAGAAAAAAAAAAACAAAAACGGGACCGCGTTTTATTACAGTAGCGCCCGGGTGACCCTCGAGGTCTGCCGAAGCTAAAACAGAAAGTGCAATAGCACCATCCACCTATGCGCCACGAATCCTACACACTGGGGCTTTAAATGTATATTAAATTATATTCAAGCACTCTCAATAGTCCAGAAATGATAGTATATAGATATAACCTAATACTAAAGTGATCTGACACTATAAAAGATTAAAAAAAAAAAAAAGCATTTTGTGATCAAATCTGAGATAAAATAAAAAAATTTACAGTGACAATACTGCTACTCCCTTATGAACATTCAGGGACAGTGTCGCCAATTGTGAAAAATAGCTGACGTTTGATGGTAAAATAGGTTGAGAATGCTGCAAGCTCCTTGAATAGAGAAACTTGCTGTAATTTCAGTCTTTTGATATATTTTTCATATTCATCTGCACTCATGAGCCAGAGGGGTCCGGCACATGCATCAAAATGTATCATCCGCTCTGTGGTACAAGCCCAGGCAGCAGGAAGCAGTTGAAAGCTTTGCTAATATGATGTTTTGCAGCTTGTTTCTTTTACTGCAAGGTCATCATAAAGATAAAAATAATCCCGCGTGACAAATTTGTTTTCAAAAGGTTTCATTCTGCTTCTCTATCATCTGTGAGAAATACTGCCCGATAGTGCTGACTCCCATAGAAAGGCTTTGATCAGGCCTGATGTATTACCCTGTCTATCGTGTAATTCAAATCCTTCCACCGCTTGTTTTGGGGGAAGAACGGAACTGTGTGTTGCTGCTCCTTTGGGAACCCTCCTCCTCCTCTTTATTCTCCAGACACATGTTGAGGAATGTCGAATATCTAATCTTGGAAAACCTGCTGTCCAATGAAAGGTAATTGTCCAAATGCAAATAATGCTCCGCTGCTGGTTGGACGGATAATTTATCAACGTGGCCTTGATATTGCAGGCTCCAATTTGCTTGTCCTGGCACTGGTTCAAAATGAGATGAGAATCCGGGAGTTGAAGCTTTGAGCGTCGCTGATAAATTCTTTCGTCAAAGAGGCCACAGTCACCATGCTAAATAATAAGACAGCCGCATCCCGAGATGATGTAATAGCATGGTGAACTATAGACTGTGCACAAGCAGTGTTTACATTCTTACCTTAGCCTTCCAGTTGTTAAGAAGGACAAAGCAGTTGCTACAGCCAGCCCTCTGAAGCGAGCTGGCCATCATTAATAACACACAACCTGTTCCTTGGCAATTTGCTTCAAAGATAAGCTGGCTGATTTATACACTGACCGCTAAAGAGTGCGGGCCAATTATGCCTCCATGTCGGCAAGAAACATTGCCATATGTAATGAGCAACAGTTCAGATAGTAGGCCTCACCTGATTTATACATTATATGAGCACTAACAAGCTGTCACTTTAGCTAACATGGACAATATATTCAGGAACACTTGGCTTATGGCGGAGATTTGTGCCTGTGTGTGGGTTGTGTGTTTGTGATCGTAAATTGGCTTTGTTTGCTTATTATTATATTTATAGGGTAAACACACACAAGGTCCAGCATGTGTGGGATCCATGTGGTGTGGCGAGAAGGGCGACGGACATATACTGTGTACATGAATCACACACAAGTCTAGAGATGAGGCAGGGACAGCAGCTACGACTGGTAAAAATCTGGGTTTTCTCTGAACTGGTTACAACAGAAATCAGTGTCCACCTCCCTAAAAATGACCACACTCTTGGTTCAACTTAAGTGCAGAAGAGTACAAACTACTTTTCTTTTTGTGAACTTCATTTGGCTAAAGTTTATTCAGCAGCTTTGCCTGGTGTTACAATCTTTGAACCAACCAGCTTGAAGGAGTTCACTGAATATGCTGCTTTTTTCAGGGAGCTAAATCCCAAATTGAAGGCAACACATGTCAATAAAATATGACTCAGGTGACTGTTCACACCTTAGGGTAGATAAGGTTAATAACAGACACGCTTACTTACTGTAAACAACTAGGGTGTGCTAGATTTAGTGTAGTTAGCTCCTCCCTTCAGACAGATATTAAAAGCAGTGACTTACCAGAACCCTGTCAGAATTGAAGAAGATACTTCAATGAATGGCGAAACATATTCAGTATTAAAGGTGTGCAACTTGTCTCCTGGAGGGTCCGTCACCTGCTTCTCTCCATGGAGATGTGCCAAGACTGATAAACTCCATGGAGACTTGCAAGCCAATTTACAGGTGAGATTTATGGAGAGGTGACCCCACTCACAGTATTGTTGAGCAATAAAATAACACCTGTGGTTTAATAAATGCAAGATAGATTTGTTTAATACTAGTCATATACTGTAGATACATTAAACCAAAGCATCATTCCTATGGAGACAAACAGGTTGTGGGCCCTTCCAAGAAAAGTTATACAGTGCACTTTTAAAAGCCTTTGTCCAGTTTACCGAATTCAATTTTCTTTTGCTATGAGTCCTATCTGGACAACTGAGGGATTACACAGAAATCTGTCTTTTACCAGATGAAGACATGGTAGGATATTCTTTGGTGTTGATACAAAATTGACCCTGGCTCTGATTTTTCTGCTAAAAAGCTAAAAGGGCAGGTCTGGTGCAGGCTAATGGCCACAAAGGCCTGGCTCCTCTTTAGTGAGCCCTCCAAAATAAACAAGCTCCACTTTGTATTTTGTAATAAGTGGATGCTTCTTAAAAGGTGCTCTGAAGTCAGGGGCATAAGTCTTGTTTTTTTGTTGTTGATCAATACAATTTTAAATCCACTTCCATCAAAGCAAGGCCAGATTAAATAACTGAACAAAGAAATCCCTTTATATATATCCATCCATCCATCCATCCATCCATTTTCTTCCGCTTATCCGGGGCCGGGTCGCGGGGGCAACAGTCTAAGCAGGGACGCCCAGGGACTGCCCGGAACACCTCCCGAGGGAGGCATCCAGGAGGCATCCGAAACAGATGCCCAAGCCACCTCAGCTGGCTCCTCTTGACGTGGAGAAGCAGCGGCTCTACTCCGAGCCCCTCCCGCGTGACTGAGCTCCTCACCCTATCTCTAAGAGTGCGCCCAGCCACTCTACGGAGGAAACTCATTTCGGCCGCTTGTATCCGCGATCTCCTCCTTTCGGTCATTACCCAAAGCTCATGACAATAGGTGAGGGTAGGAACGTAGATTGACCGGTAAATTGAGAGCTTTGCCTTTTGGCTCAGCTCCCTCTTCACCACAACGGTCCGGTACAGCGACCGCATCACTGCCGACACTGCACCGATCCGCCTGTCAATCTCACGCTCCATCCTCCCCTTTTTTTTCTTCCGCTGCAAATTATATATATATATATATATATATATATATATATATTTTTTATTTTCTTCCGCTGCAAATATATATATATATATATATATATATATATATATATATATATATATATATATATATTTGCATGGCCTTTGACTTTTATTACACATAAGATCCAGAAGAGCTATTTTTTGGTATTTTTGCTTAGACTATTCTTTGCCAGTTGTAAAAAAAAATGTGAGGTTAGATGTAGGAAGTTGCTTAATTGTAGAACTTGGATCACAGGTTTAGGTAAAGTACTTTTGCCTTTGTAGAGAAATGTGACCCACATTGCCACTGCCACTGAGGCAATCGGTCAGGAGCAGTGGGACCCATCTCCAGATCTTGGGCTATAGTCTTGGCCGGGACTTAGATGGAAGATTTTACCTATGGTGCATGTTTTCTCATGTTTATTTTTTCTTTTCTTGTTTAGATCTGCAGTTTTATAGATGATTTATAGATGATTCACATTTGTAACCTTTCAGAAAATACAGAACAAATTTGTGCCAGGACACAGAAAAAACAGACACAAGTCGTCCCGGAGGCGTTTTGAGTTATTCACAGAATCTGAGTCTAAGCTTTCCAACAATGCCTTACACATGGAAATCTGAGAACATTTGAAGAATTTGTGGCCATTTGAAAGCAGCACATCTGAAAACAACAAGCTGAGAAAAGCTTCTCTAAAGATTCTATAAATCCAGGCCTTCTGGGCTCATTTGCATGACATTAAGCTAAGCTCTTCCCCATCACTGACATCACTGTGGTGTTTCAGGGCAGGTCAGAATTAGAAGGTACTTTGTTAAAATGGAAATGCTTTTATACAAGTCCATATAATCATTCAATAATCCATAATACACAGGATAATATGTTAAGTCAAAGCCTGAATTGTCAATTTAATACAACACAAACACACACACACACAGACACACACTGGACACACGCACACCTTAGTCTTTTTTTAGTTATGTTTTAGTCCTGGTTTAGTCCTGGTTTAGTCTTGGTTTAGTCCTGTTTTAGTCCTGTTTTAGTCCTGGTTTAGTTCTGGTTTAGTCTTGGTTTAGTCCTGTTTTAGTCCTGGTTAAGTCCTGGTTTAGTCCTGTTTTAGTCCTGGTTAAGTCCTGGTTTAGTCTTCGTTTAGTCCTGTTTTAGTCCTGTTTTAGTCCTGGTTTAGTTCTGGTTTAGTCTTGGTTTAGTCCTGTTTTAGTCCTGTTTTAGTCCTGGTTTAGTCCTAGTTTAGTCCTTTACACACACTGACACAAGGCCCCTGCTTTCACCTAATATGTCCCTTTGATGCAGAAATAATATGATAATATGACTCACACCATAAGAAAGAGAAAGCGGTCACCTCCGTTTGCCGTGTTGTCCGATAATTCACGTATCTCCACGTGTATGTGCGTATCGCGTATATCCACGGTCTTTCGGCAGCTTAGTTATCCGACCACACTCTGTACATGAGCTCAGGAGAAATGGACGTGTCCCGAATGTGTCCCATGTCAAAGTAATATTTACAGTCCATTTTCACTGTCCTTATTCTCTTGAAATGCAGTGTTAATGTTCACGTGCTGCTCACAGCTGATAGGCAAACAGGCAAAAACAAAACAGCACTACTTGTCATGTGATTGGCAAAGAGCGCGAGCGTAGGTAATTATGGTAATTTACACACGGCCTGTTTCTTTCCTAAAAACAAGCCAATTTCAAATACAAAATGTATGCGTCTGAAGCAGCCAATGCTGTTATGTGAAAGATGGAGTGGCTTCTTCATGATCTCAACTAGCACACTACTACTTTAAACATGATTTTCACGAATGCCGACCTGTAGTGGGTTTTGTCGTGGTGGGTGCACAACTGCATTTTTTTTCAAAGCAATATAACATTTACCCAATATATTATACTGTATATTCTCTAAAACCCAAATGAAATATTAATGACATACCATATAGCGGTGCGTATCCCTATGAAGTAACAGGCCTTGTATACGAAACCTTGAGCAGCTGTTCTTTGCTTTGTTCTCAGTCTGATGTACATTGTATTTCCCAGGAAACACACAGAGGTCAGTTTAATGGAACAGTAATTACTACAATGCACTTTTGTGAAGAGGCAAATCATGCACTATAAAGGCTGCTGACGTAATCTTTCTCTTCAAAATCACCGAGCACTCTCACTCTCTTTGTTCTTGTTTTTCTCTCAAACTTGCAGGAGCACTTGAATCACATTAATTATGTTACAATTAGATCTTTCAAATGAAAATCACCTGAACAGTGAATGTATTCCTTTGAATGTACTTGAGAATATAGAATGTATTAGATTAATGTATGTGTGTCGCATATAAATACAATGATACAAAAGCTGACAATGTAAACTGATAAAACAGTGTTGGAGTAGGTGTTCATAAGCTCTTAGCTTCAGCCTGCTGCTTTTGGGTTTCTATTTCATTAAAGACTAATGAAGATAAATAAATGTTACAAACTTTGCTCAAATAAACTAAACTACTGAGTAATAGCCATCAAATAAATACCCAGGGAATAATGAAACATGAATGTCTGGTGTAATGTACAACAGCTAATAGAAGGCTAATGTTAACAGTTCTTTTTTTTATTATTGGACCAATAATTTCAGAAACTATCATGTATGAAGTATGTTTCCTATTGATTTGAGGTCACCATGACCAGCACCAGACATCTGCACTGCAAATGAATAGTTAACTCTTCAAAAACGGTATTACAAATTAAAGGTGCACTATGCTTTACTACCAGAAGGTCTGGATCCTGCTTGTTTTCATGGAGATGATAATGCTTTGCCTGTTATGTCCATTAGTATGGCATTAAACATATCAACAATTACAAGCAAGTAATGCCACCAGGTCAAGTTACAGGTCACTGTAAAAAAAATGTTTTAAGGTATTTGAGCAATAAAAACACCTGTTATTAAATAAATGCAAGATAAACAATACTGTGGAAAACAAAAATATCCCCATGGAGACAAGCAGACGGCCTCTCGATCAGAAAAGTTACATACTGCACCTTTAAATCCCATTTACTGAGAGAATTGTATAAATTGAGTTGTGCAGTCACAGGTCACAGTCAGATTGGCCTCATGTGTGGCTCCGTGTCACACAAGCACAGCCCCTAATCTATAGTGGGGTTGTGCTTAGCTAAGCTCCACTCCACTTTATAAAACAAACAACCCCAAACACGAAAGCTACACTTGTATAGCTGGGAAACATCTATGTCGTCCAGGTAATGGCAGCGCTGACATGTAGACATATTGCAACGGCAGGATGTTTGAGCACTGCAAAGCATGGACTCGAACAGTTTCAATCTTTTTCTGACGTCAGATAAAATGGCTCTCTGAAATGCACCACACAGAGAGAAATGCAATGGCATCTTCAAGTGTCGTTGATAATATTTACCTTTCGTGCTTTTATGTTGGATTGTGCACTTGTGTTTGTGAGAGCTAATGCACTTACTAACCGCATAATGAAGGCCATTCAGTCTCAAAGGGCCTCCTACATGTGCTCTGGGTTCACTTCACCTATTGATCCCTCTCTGCACAGCTGCTTTACTGCCAGCCCATGAAAAAATAAGGTCACCACAAAGAGTATAGAGCACTGGGTCTGAGAGGTTGGGATGTGTAATCCTTTATGTAATTATTATTGTATAACCAAGTCCTCGTCTACTGCTCAGGTCCCTGTTGAGTGACACATGGTGAACCGCAACACACGACTACTCATGGATATGTAATGACTGCTCCCAGGACTGAGGAAGAGGTTGTGTTCACGTCACCTCACAACATTCTACAGTCACTACAGTTTAACAGTGAGCGGGAGGACAGGTCAGAATTCTACAGTAGAATTTGCTTTACGCTGTGCGATTTTGTACGATTTTAACTAGTGCTGTCAGGCGATTTAAAAAAAATAATCTAATTAATCACAGGATTTGTAATTAATTAATCTAATTAATCACATTTTAAGAGTGTGAGAGAGAGAGAGGGGGATTGTGAGTGAGCGAACAAGCAAACGAGTGAACCCACTTTGCGATGGAGTTTGTCAGTTTTCATGTGGTCGCTTTGCTCATTCGTTTCCCAAAGCGTGGTTTGGTGAAGTGCGCACTATCACCGGTAACAATGGAACTTGTCTGGACGTGTTTATCGTCCAAATGATCCGTCAGGCTTGAGCTGCTTCGGTGATTGGAAAATTCTTTTTGACAAAAGCTACAAATCACTGCATTCTTGTTGATCGTTCTGTCTTTGTTCTTTTTATAAATAAACTTGGCGTTCAAAGGCCCCGGCAGCAATTTGCATTTGCATCATGTGGCTAAAATTAGTGTCAAAATCAGCCTGAAATTTGCTTAATGTAAGCACAGCTTTAATTTGAGGAAAACCAAAACCTTTTTGGGATGGTAGAATTTGCTGTCAAATTGCATATATATACTGTATATATATATATTTTTGTCTTGGTTTACGGTTAATATTGTTATTTCTGGGCTTATCCATGAACACTGGCACAAAGTTCAAAGTCTAGGTTTAGAAAATAGTGCCATTAGTAAACCCCAAAGATGTTATTGTTGTCAGTTAAAACAGTTAATTTTGTTGAACCAACACCTTACAAATAACACCGTGCTTCAGTTGTGGATCAAACGTTGGTTAATATTTCTTTCAAAAACAATACACCTCCCATAGAGTTATATAGGCATAAAGCTATTGAACACAACCTATGCAACTTTCCAGTAACTTATTGTAACCACCACAATTCTACAGCAGGCTTAAACCAGGTTGGGAGAAGTTTCTAGATGAGTGAACAAGGGAACCAATAGAAAAAAGAGCAACAAGAAGAAAAGGTTAACCAAAGCTGCAGCATTGGTAAGACCTATGCAGTAATCAGTCTTGTGCTTTAGTGATCCTGACAACACATTTAAGCTGCTCTTATCTGGGGGAACATCTCAACAAGAGCACATAACCAACTGCAGATCCGTCCTCATTTTTCAAACCATTTTTCATCCTCTCTGTACCTCCTCTTGCTCAACACAGTGAGGGTTGAATTTACAGATCTTATGTTTCACAAACGATTCTCGCAAACACACACACACACACACACATATATATAAGCATATATGAGCAGCATATATGAGCATATGTATACGTATAGTCCCTGGCCCGAGATCAGTGAGGAAACTTTTCAGACATGGAACACAAAAACGAAATATAGATCGGTTGACGTAAAAGAGACAGACACAACCTCCCGCAAGCAATCTCTTCCCTAGCAATTGTGAAAGAGAGGAGGGTGGCACGATGGGTTATTCCCTCTGTAATAGACTAGCGGCCCCAGCTTGTTCCCCTGCACAGTTGAAAAGTTGAATATCTCTCGGCATGGCATCTTTGGAAAGAAAAAGAAGATTTGGAAGAAGAAGAAGACATTTTTTAGACATTTTATCACTATAGGAATGCATAGATGTGTAGTATGAAAACAGGACCTAAAGTTTATATGCCAGGTTTTTTTGTTTAACTGTTTCTTTGTTTAGTGGATAATATTTGCCTGACCAGTCAGTCCCTTCTGTTCCAATCCAGAAGGGACTGGAACCAGACAAAAGAAGGTGAAAATCCTCTGGCGAAACTTCAACCACAGCTGCTAATTTGTAGCTTGTGTCTCCCAAATGCAGAAGACATTTCCTCTCCAAAATGAACCGCTATGTTTGCTTTTGATGTGAACAGAGCAAGCATCTCTCTGATTGGTTAATCCGCCTGTCAATCAGACCCTCTGAAATCCGGGAGACAGGCTACAGCTCCAGATCCACTCGTCTTTGTAAAGTTTTGTCAAAGCGTGTGGTTCTGCCTGGCCAGCTAAGAATAATATGTGTACAGTATTTATCATAGTGGATCTAAGTTTAATCCCGAAGCTCCTGTGTCATTTAAAGTCCGCTGTTGGATCAGTTCTGTCAGATGCCCCGGCTGCTTGGCGTCAGGTATGTAGATGGAGAGTCACAGAGCGTCTAAAGTGGTGTGTTTGTCTGGTCTGTTTGGACCCATAAGAGAGTTACTGTAATCAAAAATAATGTGGGATCCTGCATGTAGATGTAGTGTGGAGTTGCGGCCCTGTCTGTGTTTGTGTTATTTATTTTCTCTGTAATGTAACATGTGCTGAGCCATTGCCCTGCATGTGGTGTGACGGGCTATGGGGCGAAAGTGAGAACAGTCTAAAACATGTACCTTATAAGCAAAACTTGAATTTCCCTCGGGATCAATAGTGTGTGTGTGTGTGTGTGTGTGTGTGTGTGTGTGTGTGTGTGTGCCTGTCTCTGTCTGTACATTTTTGCTATCCCCTATCTGTATTAAATATTATTGGCCTACAGAATGCTGCAAATCTGCTGCCCATGTCATCACCTTCACCAATACAAGGAAACTCTGTTAAGAGTTTTAGTCAAAACGTTAGCATAAGCATGTGAACTATGTTTTAAGTACAGTTTGTCATATTCACTTTAAAGGTCGTATATTACACAAAATTGATTCTAGTGAGCTTTTAGTTATATTATATTACGTTGTTGTGCGGTTACCTCATTAGAAACATACCTGGAGTTGTGTTTTGTTTCATTCAGACGTGTTTGAGTAATGCTGTCTACATCTCCAAAGCATCTCAAAATGCTCTCTTCTACCTTGTGATGCCATGAAACTGTAGTTTTCAATTTTATTTTATTTTATTATAGGGCTGGGAATATTAACACGTTAATCGCGATTAGATTAATGTAAGTTATGATCGCGAACAATTTTTTAAATCGCGATCAGAGTTTGCCAGCATTTTCCGCAATTCTACCATCCATATGCAGCTCATTTGGTTGTATTAATTAAACTCATTGTCGGTTAAACGCGCTATTTTGAGTTTGCTAGTATTTTGTTCCTTCTACGCATCCGTAGGCAGCTCGAGCGTGCTTCAATCGAGTCGTCGGCATTGGCAAGGAAGGACACGCTGTTGTCTTCAGTTTAGCCAACTTTGTGTAATGGACAAGCAGCAGTTTTCTGGACCTCTGAATGGTTTGTTTGAATATAAAAAACATCCAGACGGACAAATCGACAAGACTAAAGTAAAATGCACCCTGTGTCAAGCAGAGTTTCAATACCACCATATTTTAAGTTATGAAGTGCTTTGTATTGCTATTTTATTTTATTTTATTTTATTTATTGGTTATTTATGGTTATACTTATCTGAAGTATAGACAACTGGGTCTACATGGCACTTTTTCTGATTTTTTTGTGTTAATTTATTTACAATTTCTCAAAGTAAGCACTATTACTGGTTCATTATTACTTTTTCCTTTCTCTGCACTTTTTTTAAATAAAAAAAAATGGTGAGAAATACTTTGCATTGTGAGTTTAACTTTAGATTCGAACGGTCTTACTGCAAGATATCAATTTTAAACATGCAAAATAAATCACGATTAATCGCGATTAACTATGACATTTCTGAGATTAGTTGCGATCAAGAAAAGTAATCGTTTGACAGCCCTATTTTATTATTATTATTATTTTTTTTTACCTTTAGTTCTTTAGAGATGGGCAATTCCAGGGTTGAAATCATCCAAATGATTTTAGTAAAGGTCTGTTTAAAAACAAAATGGAGAAATACCATTACTCCATTACCATGGAGTATTACCACATGTGGAACAGAGTGTTTTCAGTTTGGGAGAACTCAGCCTAAATATGAAGCAAAATAAATTCGACTGGTGAAAAAACATTATAATGTAGATCCAAAAACAGCGTAATATGAGCCCATATAAGATGGAATGGCTTTTGTGTCTTATAGCCCAGCCAGAGCAAATACCTAAACAAGTGCCTCTGTTGATAGAAGGGAGGCTTAACAAGCTATTTTTGATAGCATAAATCACACTAGAAAAATATTTGTTTTGAGCAAATGATTTGTTTTAGGAATGGGAGAGAAAGATGGCATTGCACGGTGTTCCTAATAACTGTGATCTCAGTGGGAGTAGTGGTGCTGATGTGACAGGAAATCTGAAGAGGCCAAGAATGACTGGAAATAACAGTTTGATTAAAATGTAAAGACAAAACAAACGGAGTACACAGCTGGATGGTTAATACATTTATCACATAGAAAATAAATCAGACGCTTCTTTCAGGTAGGATTTCCTTTCTGAGTATGCCAGTGTATACTCAGTGTGTCTCGAATCAGATATCTTGGTTGGACATATAAATCAATGTAATGAGACTTGCTTGTAGTTTGCCCAGAAAGTCTCACAATGTTTGAATATTAATTTACATAAAGCTGTTCTGTCATTATTTGAGGGATAAATAACAGCCACATAACACATTTGGATCAGTTTTGTCTTAATTTATTTTAGTTAAAAGGAAATAAATGATGTTTTCAGTATCAATTGATATCAGATATTGCCAGATACTTAAATCCAATATATCAAAAGCTGTATCAAGCTGCATCCCTAGTTTTTACACCAGATTTCCTTCCTGACTCTATGCTATGTTTTTGCCTGGCTTTAAAATGACAAACACTAAACTAGAGCTTCTTGAGACCCTCTGAGATTTAGACTTGAGTAGTTCAAATGAAACAGTGAAAAATGCCTACCACATTAATCACATTTATCCTTGGAACTTTCCTTCTGTAAATAAATGGGTCAGAATAAAATGGATAACCTTTCATGGGAGCGTTTGAGAAGCGCTGGTCGTATGAAACATTACCCAGAGCTGCAGCCATTTTAGTGAGCTCCTGTGGGAACGAGCCTCCAGGACAGGATAAAGGCCACACCAATTAGTCAAAAGTATGGTGCACATGGAGGAGCTTTGGACCAGACAATTGAGGATATTATCATGGTAAGCACTGGCTCCACAAGTCCTATCCTGTTTATACTATGCACTTTTTAGACATTATGAAGTATGCAATTTTCAAGCATGACACAAAAAGAAACACAAAGAAGCGTATTGACAAATTATGGAAAAAAGTGTGCAGTAGTTTTTCTTAAGATGCGTGAAAAGTCCCTCAGTCGTCCAGGTAGAATCCATGATAAAAGGAGAAGTTCAATTTGTCAACTGGACAAAGTTTGTTTGGTTGAAAAAGTTCCGCCGCTCATCCGAGAGGCTTCGTCAGCTCTGGTTATTGTACTGGTTAGACACTGCTTATATCTAGCTGCCGGGAGGCGCTCCCGACACTGAAAAAGCTCTGAAAACGATCCCCCCTAATCTGTCTCTTTGTTTTTCAAATTACTCTGGCAACTAGTTTCGACCCCCTATTCAACGTCTAACGACCCTCTCCACCCCTCTGCCCTGGATTGTCTGCCCTAATGTTTCTTTGTCTGTCTTGACTTGGTTTAAGAATCGAATTATAAATGGGAGACAAGTTATGTCTAACTCCCCCATTTCTGTTTAACGACGGATTCTCTTTTTTGACAAAAAATAGCCTCTTTAACCCCCCTCTACATTGGGGAAACCAAACAGCCACTTCACAAGAGGATTATTATTATGTACCAACACAGACGGGCGTGCCAGAGTGGACCGTCATCTGCCGTATATCTTCACCTAGAAGCCACGGGCCATTCATTTGAGGACAGTGAGGTTCAGATCTTAGCCAGGGAAAAGAACTGGTTTGAGAGGGGAGTTAAAGAGGCTATTTTTGTCCAAAAAGAGAATCCTTCTCTGAACAGAAATGGGGGAGTTAGACATAACGTGTCTCTAACTTAACTTGTCGAAACTTTTTCAACCAAACAAACTTTGTCCATTTGACAAATTGAACTTCTCCTTTTATCATGTGCAGTAGTGTTTATCCCCCGATCAGAAGACACTTAATCCACCTTGCCCCCTGCGTCTGCGTACACTGGTGTGTGTGTGTGTGTGTGTCTGTGTGTGTGTGTGTCTGTGTGTGTGTGTGAATGGGTGAGTGGTTCCTTCATGTAAAGCGGGAACCTAAAAACTAAAGTTATAAGGGAAGAGGTGTGACCATTTAAAAAAGGCATATTGTGCTTTTGTCTGCTATAGAGTTACAATATAAGACACACGGTGGACATTATTTTTTTTATTGGTAGTATTCCTACAAAAACAGTCTGACCATGCTCATCGATAATACAGTTCACGACAAGAAGCATTGTGTGTGTGTGTGCGTGACTACCCAACACTGCTTAATGTTACATGTCACAAATTAAAAAAGAAAAAAATCAAATAAGAAAGAACAGTGGGTGAGTATGAGGGTTGGGGAAAAAATAACTTCTGAGCAATGTAATTGAATCTCACTCCAATACAATGTCAAGTGGGTTAATAAAAAAGAAAAAGCAATCATTATATGTGTGTGTGCTCCTCACCTTCCACGGTGGTTGGTCTCTCACTCTCATCCAGCTCGGGTCCTCTACCAGAGGTCTGGGAGCTTGAGAGTTCTGCGCAGTATCTTTGCTGTTCCTGTACTGCACTTTTCTGGACTGAGATGTCTGATGTTTTTCCTGGGATCTGTTGTAGCCACTCCTCCAGTTTGGGGGTTACAGCCTCGAGTGCTCCAATCACCACGGGCACCACTGATGCCTTCACCTTCCAGGCCTTCTCCAGCTCTTCCTTGAGCCCCTGGTATTTCTCTAGTTTCTCATGTTCCTTTTTCCTGATGTTACTATTGCTTGGTATTGCAATGTCCACCACCACGGCTCTGTTCTGTTGCTTATCCACCACCACTATGTCTGGTTGGTTCACCATCACCGTTCTGTCAGTCTGTATTTGAGGGTGTTTTCACACTTGGTCCCTTTCAGCGTTTAAAGCGAACTCAGATGGCTAACTGAGCATTATAGGTTTATATGTGAACACTCTAAGCGCACTCAGACCCCTTTAAAACGAACCGAACTGAGATCATCTCGGGAGGTGGTCTCAGTACGGTTCGCTAAAAGGTCCGCGGTACGGTTCGCCTAACCTGCGCAGTGTGTACACATAACGCTCCGGGTTCACTTCGCCTTGTGCGCAGTTGTATTACCTTCTAAGCTTCCCGTAGACAGGTCACGTGTCTACATTCGAAAAGCAGCAGGAAAAGACCAAAGACTGTCTATGGGAAAAGTAGGAAAGCATGGCGGGCCATGGCGTTGTTTGGGAGGAGGACGAAACGCTGTGGGGATTTGGGGCGACGAACACATAAAAGGACAACTGTCCATGACACACCGCAATGCAAAGGTCTTTCAAAACAGTGAAGTGAAGGTCTCAGAGCTCTAGAGAAGCTACAGTGTGAACAGAAAGAGGACTGAGGCTCCATCAGAGCTTAAGTGGACCAGAAAGAGAACTCGGTCCTCTTTCACAGTGTGAACACAAACAGAACTGAGTTTGTGTTCTCTTGGTCCCCTTGTTGGTCCACTTTTAGGGGACTGAGTTCAGTTCGCTTAAAGGGGACTATATCTGAAAACACCCTGAAAGTCCCGCAGGATCTTGGCTCGGTCATTCTCCGCAACCTTCGGAGGTGTTTCCCACCTTGACCTTGGAGTCTCCAGCCCGTACTCTGCACAGATGTTTCTGTACACTATGCCCGCCACTTGGTTGTGTCACTCCATGTATGCTTTCCCTGCCAGCATCTTACACCCTGCAGTTATGTGCTGGACTGTCTCAGGAGCCTCTTTGCACAGCCTACACCTTGGGTCTTGTCTGGTGTTGTAGATCTGGGCCTCTATTGCTCGGGTGCTCAAGGCCTGCTCCTGTGCAGCCAGGATGAGGGCCTCTGTGCTGTCCTTCAGACCAGTCCTCTCCAGCCACTGGTAGGATTTCTTGATATCAGCCACTTCATTTCTACTCCAATTTGGGAACTAGCGGCTCTGTAGCCTATGTTCAGGATAGCTTTTTTAATTTTACTTTGACTTGTCATTATTTGTAACATGATTTGCATTTATGGTTTACTTGTTTAAAATAAATCCATGTATTCTGTCTATTCTAAACCCTGATTGGACACATACCTCTTTTGTTCTTTTTGAATTTCTAAAGCACAGAGCAGAATTTATTATTTCCTGAGGTAAAATATTATGCTTGTCGTAGAGTCTCGAGTTTCCAGTTAATCACAATCTGTACTTGTATTTTTACTTGAGGTGATGTGTTGATACAGACAGATGGTTTGAGAGAGAGATCGTTATCATTAGTTTTTATATATTTGACATTGTTTTAATGTTAAGAAGAATCATAACAAGTCAGGTTGCTGACTAGGACATGATAATGTCCTACAAATGTTGATAATTTGACTGGTATAAGTACCATCACTACTACCACTACTAGTACTACCACCACCACTACCATCACTACTACTACTACCACTACTACTACTACTACTACTACTACCACTACTACTACCACTACTAGTACTACCACCACCACTACCATCACTACTACTACTACTACTACTACTACTACTACCACTACTACTACCACTACTAGTACTACCACCACCACTACCATCACTACTACTACTACCACTACTACTACTACTACTACTACTAAAACTACTACTACTGTAGTACCACTACTACTACTAGTACTACCACCACCACTACCATCACTACTACTACTACCACTACTACTACCACTACTACTACTACTACTACTACTAAAACTACTACTACTGTAGTATCACTACTACTACTAGTACTACCACCACCACTACCATCACTACTACTACTACCACTACTACTACTACTACTACTACTACTGTAGTACCACTACTACTACTACTACTACCACCACCACTACCATCACTACTACTACTACTACCACTACTACTACTGCTACTACCACTATTACTACTACTACTACTACTACTACTACTGTAGTACCACTACTACTACTAGTACTACCACCACCACTACCATCACTACTACTACTACCACTACTACTACTACCACTACTACTACTACTACTACTACTACTACTACTGTAGTACCACTACTACTACTACTAGTAGTACCACCACCATTACCATCACTACTACTACTACCACTACCACTACTACTACTACTACTACTACTACTTCTACTACTTCTACTGTAGTACCACTACTACTACTAGTACTACCACCACCACTACCATCACTACTACTACCACTACTACTACTACTACTACTACTACTACTACTACTGTAGTACCACTACTACTACTACTAGTAGTACCACCACCACTACCATCACTACTACTACTACCACTACTACTACTACTACTACTACTAAAACTACTACTACTGTAGTACCACTACTACTACTAGTACTACCACCACCACTACCATCACTACTACTACTACCACTACTACTACCACTACTACTACTACTACTACTACTAAAACTACTACTACTGTAGTATCACTACTACTACTAGTACTACCACCACCACTACCATCACTACTACTACTACCACTACTACTACTACTACTACTACTACTGTAGTACCACTACTACTACTAGTACTACCACCACCACTACCATCACTACTACTACTACCACTACTACTACTACTACTACTACTACTACTGTAGTACCACTACTACTACTAGTACTACCACCACCACTACCATCACTACTACTACTACTACCACTACTACTACTACTACTACCACTACTACTACTACTACTACTACTACTACTACTACTGTAGTACCACTACTACTAGTACTACCACCACCACTACCATCACTACTACTACTACCACTACTACTACTACTACTACTACTACTACTACTACTACTACTACTGTAGTACCACTACTACTACTACTAGTAGTACCACCACCATTACCATCACTACTACTACTACCACTACCACTACTACTACTACTACTACTTCTACTACTTCTACTGTAGTACCACTACTACTACTAGTACTACCACCACCACTACCATCACTACTACTACCACTACTACTACTACTACTACTACTACTACTGTAGTACCACTACTACTACTAGTAGTACCACCACCACTAGCTTTACAGAATAAGATAGACATTACAATCATAATACAAACAAACAAATCTAAATAAAACCAGTACTATGACTAGATGTTGATAGATTATAGTATTTGCACAAGGTATAATACAGTATTATTGTATTGTTGACCTTTAAAAACTTTGCGGAATGTAAGTTGCTGCACAAGTTCACCTCCACATGTAATGGAGGTGAACTTGTGTGTTTTGAATAAGTGTGGTAAACACTGACACTGATATGAAAACCTGCTGTTTCAGATGACAAACACATGACACAAGTGCAGTGCTACTCACTCAGACAGTGTCAAAGTGGAAAGCATCTCTGCCCCTAGCTTACCCCTCCAGTGCACAACATTATGAGTTGTGTTACCGTCTTTTGTCAGACAGATATTCAGTTCTACAGCTCTTGTCTGACTTTCCTCTACATTTTCTGCTCATTTGTGGTCCCTCAGCCCCTAACCCATTTCCTGACATTGTGAAAATGAATAAAATAGAAGAAAAGGTAAGATGTTGTTGATGGCTGAGGCGTTGTCTTCTCCTCGTGAGCTGTCACAGTTTTGAGTCGGAGCAGAGCCAACCAAGGTGAAGGTGGTAAATATCTGTCAACTTCTCAAATGCACAATCACGGCTTTATAGGCACTGAGACCATGGAGGCAACAGTCCCTGGAAAACCAACAACTACTATCATTAGAACATTACACATATTAATTTTACTTCATTAAAATAAAATAAAGTAGAATCTACATTTATTTACTTAAATGTTTTTGTTCTAATTAATAAACTACATTAATATACATTTTTAAACCAAAGTATAGCTTTTGAGTAGTGGATGTTATTTTGGGGTTGGTTGGTTGTAATTATTATTAACTATATTACACAAAACTGATTTTACTGAAGGTGTATGGAGTTAAAATCATAGTGGAGTACTTCCTTTATTACTGCATGACTTCACAAGGTGGTACAGAGTATTTTCTGTTTGAGAGAAGAACTCAGCCTAAATACTGTATATAGGGTTTGTGTGTTAAACATGTGTGAATGAAACAAAACACAACTCCGAGTCACAGCCGGCGCCACGAGGGGGCGTTTGGGGGCGACGCCCCCTCACGTCATCAGTCCCGCCCCCTCAGGTGAGAGTTGTAAAAGAAAAAGGAAATTAAAATAAATGCAAAAATACTAGCCCACGCTATTCAGCAATATAAATGAGTTAAAACATAGATCAAATTAATTATTTTTAAAACAAACGGATACGGCAATTGTTCAAAGCGATTTGATAGGCTGAGGGTTGCGCCGCGCACCGCACAACTTGCGCGGGATATGGTTGCTAGGCTTCATTGTCGTGGAAGTGGATTAAATGATGGATATACGAATGTGGATTAAACCTAGTAAGATTCCTCCAGAGGATCCGAGACCTTGTTCACCAGCACCACCCGACACAGCCTTACAGACTTCTTCAGCGGAGCATCCAACCGAAGGCTTGGATGCTCCGCTTTGATGCTTGGATGCTCAACTTTTCTGAGGTAGGCTAGCTTCTAGTTCCTACACAGTAATTTATGTTAAGGTGTGGACTTTATAGTGAGAGAAAAGTTATGTGTTGTTATAAATATATGTGTGGTGGAGTGCTATGTGGCGTTAATGTACTGTCTCTTGTTGGCTTGGTTTTGTGGTATGCAGGAGATCACGAGGGTCTACGTTCAAATAATAATAATTAAAAAAAACCTCACATCACTTTTTACTCTTAGCCAGTCTCTTACAAAGGTGTAGCCTAAATACACGAGCGCGCCTGACCCATTACACACGCGAGCGAGGAGCGAACTTTGTTGTGGGATGTGTGTGTACGTGTGTGTGCGACGCGACCCCGCCCCCTCTGATAAATTCATCTATTATTTTTATGTCTGGCGCCGGGCCTGCTCCGAGTATGTTTGTGATGAGGAAACAACATTACAAGATAGATCAGAAATGAGTGTAATATGGGCCCTTTAAGACCCTAAAAGGAAAGTTCATTGTGAGCATTTTCACCATCAAAATGTGAGTCATGGTAAGTACAGTATATACAGTATAGCCCAGGGGTCGGCAACCCGCGGCTCTGGAGCCACATGCGGCTCTTTGATCCCTCTGATGTGGCTCAGTACAGCGGTCCCTCATTTATCACGGGGGTTACGTTCTAAAAATAACCCACGACAAGCAAAATCCGCGAAGCATATTTTACAATTATTCTCCATGTTTTAAGGCTGTAAACGCCTCACCACACACATTCTACAATTTTCTCACACTGGAATTAACGCTTTCTCACATTCCTCTCTTGTTTAAACACTCAAACATTCGTAGATTTTCAACAAAAAAGCACAGTATTATAGAACAAACCAAAGTGTATTTCGTGTGTATTTCACAGTTCTTATGACCGAGCCTCTTCGTACTGGCGCCGTTTCGCTGTGGCGGGTTTTGTCGGGGAGAAACAAACATACAGCACTTCAGAGTCACACTGCGATCCAACATTTATATAAATCTGGCAAACTGAACGCATTCTGTACAGGAGACACGGAGGAGAATGACTGACGAATCAGCAAAGGTCTACAGTCCCTTAGCCAATCAGGACGCAGAAATGCACGTTGATACACTATAAAAAAATAAAAAAAATTGAATAAAAAAATCCACGAAACAGCGAGGCCACAAAAAGTGAACCACGATATAGCGAGGGACCACTGTATTTAATTAAAATGTATTTTATTTTAGTTCATTCATTTTCAAAATGTAATTCTATGGCACAAAGGCAAAAAGATTATATGCAGTGTTATTTCATTTTAAATTTCAAAAGGGTTTTGTGGCTCCCAGTGTTTTCTTCACTGTGTGAAACGGGTCCAAACGGCTCTTTGAATGGTAAAGGTTGCCCACCCCTGATATAGCCTATAGTAAAACGTTCAGGGGATACATGAGACACAAAACATTCTAGAGCACTAAAGTGGAGCTCTCTTTGCGTATGACAAATGTAAGGGATTTATTTTGAATATGATGAAATATAAGAGGGACTTTTGTGACTTGGAACAGGGAAGCTGGAAAATGTACACTATTTCCAGTGATCACAACTGGCTATTATTTGTTTCAGTAACTATGGTAACAGGCAAAAATACATATTTGTAACAAACTCAATAATCCATTTTCTGATCTGTTACAATAAAAAACATACCTGGAGTTTTGTGTCTTGTTTGATTCACACATATTTAATGCACATTTAGGCTGACTTCTTCTCTTCTTCTTCTCACAAATTGTCATGTGGTAATACAGGAAGTGCTGTGTTTTTAAACTCCAATCCCTCACTAGAATCACTTGAATAATTTCAGCCCTGGAATTGCCAGTCTCTACTGAACAAAAGGTAAAAAGTAGTAACTTGAAAACTACCACTGCATGCAAAGTGGAACAGAGCATTTTGAGCTTTGGAGATGTAGACAAACAAATAAACCAGGATGACCCTACATGTGTGAATTAAACAAAACAGAACTCTGGGTATGTTTTTGTTTATAACATGGCTTAAAGGAAAATTAACGTTTTTTACAATCTGAGCCTTCTTTCGACAATAAAACAAGTAGTTTTACTCACCCATAGCAGTTTGGTGTCAATTGGAGCAGTATCGCAGAACTTATGTTGAGCCGTTCTGTTCTACCAATGATCCCGTATCCGTTAGCGTGAGTGCTCGGGGCATTACTTTGCGGTGTCCAAATAACACAAACTTTAGCACTTTTCAAATCACAGAAGATCGCTGTGTCAGGGTAGACTTTTAGTGGATTCCAAAACGGCCTGAAACCCGATATCCAGCTATAGTTTCATTTGATGACGTCATCAGAGAGGACAGTGCGCATGCGTGAACTCAGCTGTTTTGTAAACACCGCTAGTCCGAAAGAAGCTAACACCGCTCTGAACTTTACTTTTCTGTTGCGATATCGGGTTTCAGGCCGTTTTGGAATCTACTAAAAGTCTACGCTGACACAGCGATCTTCTGTGATTTGAAAAGTGCTAAAGTTTGTGTTATTTGGAGCCGGCCCCTTATCCCGGCTCCAGCGGGTCCTGAGCACCGGTAGTTGCGTGCCGCCGCGCCTCGCGCACGGACCGGACGGGGAAGTTGCCCCGGCTCCGGTATACTTGGTTCGAGACCCCGGGGCGGGGGAAGTCTCTTACAGGCAGCTTTGAGAAATAGTGTCTGACGATAGCCGGCCCCCGCTCGGTCCGTGGGATTAGGGGGTACGGTCGCCTGCCGTACCCCCGCGGAGGGGCTCCGTGATAAGGCCACTGGGAAGGATACGGTTCGTCTCGGTCTCACCTCCGAGGGGTCGAGCGCGAGCGGCCCGCGCCGCACCGAGCTACCAGCACTCGGACCCGCAGTGCCCAGGAGCCGTCTGACGTGGGTAGAACCAGACAGGGGCCCTGAGATGGCGGGTCACGTCTGCCCATCGTTCGAGCTCTTTAAGCGGGCTACATAGTCCGCTAATGTCATGCGTTAGACTTCCACACTTGTGTAAGGGGAGACCCCACAGCCGGTACAGTCGTGGTTAGAAATGTAACTTGACACTGTTGTGATGTTTTTTTTGTTGTTGTTGTTTTTTGTTTTTTTCAGTCCAGCGCCTCCCTTCGCTGGCTTTTGCGTCCACTTTTGCGTCTTCGTTTAAACGCGGATAAAAAATTGAAGACGAGACGCCACTTTTGCGTCTTCTGTTTTGATCGTCGCCGTATAAACGTAGCCTCAGATTGTAAAAAAAAAAAAACGTTACCTTTCCTTTAAAGCTCACAAGAAAGCATTTTGTTTAGTATACCTTTAATGTCAAACTTTTTTTCAGCTCATAATAAAGATTAAATCCATCACCATTTAACCTACACCTATCAAGCACACGAAGCACACTACTTGCCTCTGCTAATTACAAACCCTTAACTGGTCCACGCTCTCAAACATCTCCTTCACCCACCCAGTAATGATGTTTATCCTGCGCTCATTAATTCTGATTCAGATTTGAAAACTCGCTACGTGCCGTTTCGCCGAACATGCCAACAGCCCTCCTTTTCTGTGAGCTGCATGTATACTTCAGCTGTCTCCTTACACGTGTGACACATGTTTGTACTGAACCATCACACCCAGTCTAACCTTAAGCACATTATCAACCATTATCAGCTCTTCCACGGCATTCACAACACCCTCATACTTCACAGATAAGAGACTTGGGTCGATAATGGCATGTATAGTAACTTCTATAACTACTATGACGACAGCTACGGCTACTATTACCACTACTACTACTACTAGCTTTACAATTACATTTACATTACAAACAGAAATAAAACCAGTACTATGACTAGATGTTGGTAGATTATAGTATTAGCACACGGTATAATACGGTTTTATTTATTTACAGCTCTCTTCTCCTATGAGCTACATGCATTTTACAGCTGCTCCTTACACGTGTGACACATGTTTGTACTAAACATCACACCCAGTCCATCCTTAAGCACATTATCAACCGTTATCAGCTCCTCCGTGGCATTCACAACACCCTGATACTTCACAGATAAGAGACTTAATCCATGGCACAGTAATGAGACAAAAGACACTCATAATTTACATTAGCTCATTTGCCTTTGTCGACTAATGCAATTACCAGGAACCTGTGATTGTGTTACAGAAAGACTGTGTGCTCCCTTGTGAAGCTGCTCCGACTCAAAGAAGGAATGAGTTACACCCTGAAATGTTATTGTTTCAAAGAGAGGCTTTAAATTTGTGCCACTAAAATGCAAATTAAGGCCTTTGAAGTGCTTTGAGCTCAGAAAATGAGGAATCATTTGCCTGAATATAAAGAGAAAGTTTGCACAAAGTAAGCTTGGAAAAATAAAATGTTAGAAAGTGGCCTTTTTCAACAATAATGATTTATAATTAGGAACGTCAGCTAATGATGTCTGTAATCAGGAATACGTGTTCATATGGATCATACTCACTATTAGGGATGCACTGATTCAGATACTGATGCTATGTTTTTATATTAACCAATACCAGTGTGGGGATTGAAACTTTACTTTTTTCCTCCTCAGCTTCTACCTCTCCTCCTCTTACTTCCACTGGGCTTAAACTTTAGGCCTTAAAACAAACAGGTGACACATTTTTACATAATACTGATGTAAAATGTGTATTTATTTCTTAAAGGGACAGTGTGTAAGATTTTTACCCGTTAATTACTGAAATTGAAGATACCCATTCAAAAATACATTGTTTTCCAAGCCTTTTCACTTCCATCATGAAATCAAAGTATTCTTTTGGACTTAGATATAGTCACATAAAAGGGGGATCTTCCCCATGCAGAGGCAGCCATTTTGAATACGAGAGCCGCAGAAGGACATTTGGGCTCCGCCTTCGCCTTCGGCAAGGCTCGTGGTTTTGGGTAAACAACACAAGCATGCTGCCGGATCAGACGTCGTAATGGATCTAACACGTGTTTTGGACTAAATTGTTTTACTGGATTTTATTCGCTGGATCCTTACGGACAAATTGAGAGCAAGTTTATGGTGAAATACAGAGTTTGACCTGTGCAAAGCATTCTAAGGTAAACTAACCTTGTTTTGTGCTTTTCTGTATAAAAGCCCCATGTGCTCGGGGAGTGATTGTTTTGCAGGGAAATGAATTGCATAGTCAAAAAGAGGAGACTGTAAGGTTTCATTTGATGTGTAGAGTGTCATGGTACATGATCGGGAATGTGTGTTTTCATGAGAAAAATAAATAAATAAAAATAACCGGGACCGCGTTTCATTTATACAGTAGCGGCTCATGCGCGGCTCGTGCCCGGGTGACCCTCGAGGTCTGCCATAGCTAAAACAGAAAGTGCAATAGCACCATCCACCTATGCGCCACGAATCCTACACACTGGGGCTTTAAGTAGTGCAAAGACAATAATAAGTATATGTAATAAATATATTTAAATGATCATTTATGATCACAAGAAGCCATTAAATGCAAATGAATGGCTTTGAAACAGCATGATCCCAGAATATTGTACTGTCTATATTTAGCTTCAGAAGGAGTACAAAGCAAGGCTTGATAAATAAAACTGTGTCTGGGTCTTGGTCCACAATAACCATCTGTGACCTGTTTGGACAAAGCTAAAAAGGGGAGTTTGTAAGTAGCAGCATTAAAGGCCATATTTTTTGTTATTGAAGAGGAACCTCTATCAGGGATGTGCAGGCAATTACAGGAAACGCTCCCATGCATGAAATCCCAGCTGCTTGTTATTGATAAATTTCCAAACACCTCCGAAAGACTTCAAATTACCTCGCTGCCTTATTAAAACTTTACTCATGCATTTCATTTTTTCGCCCATATCCTTTTTTTCTTTTTTTTTTTGCTTGGGTTATATGGCGCGAGAGCATGTTTATGTGATAGCGCCTCAGCACACAGAAAATATGCTTTGAGCGAGAGGAGATAATGAAAGAAGGAAGTGTACGTGTAGGATTGGAGTGGTGGACATACAGCCTTCATTTATCTCTCCCCTGGCACCAATCAGAGAGCTTTATTAGGAGCGGAGATGCTGGAGGAAGCTGACCATATTTGGAGTTTCCTCGTCTGTATTCAAGCAGCACACCTCTGCATTAACACAACCCATTTCTCTTTACATGGTTGAATGAGATTCCCTTGAAAACTGGCTGAAGGTCAAACGAACAGTTATGTTTGAGGGAGGTAAGAAAAATCCAGCCCTCCCCCCAGGTCTGGTTCTGTGTGAGTAGATCTTGCTTATTTGAATAGACATCTTGATTGTGCAGAGTTGGGACAAATGGCTGGCGTAGTATGTTCAGATGAATAAGTAAGAACAGTAGTTAATTATTTCTACCATCTTGTCAGCAAGCGCATTTAGACCTTTTAAAACAACGCCATAGCACTTAGCAGCGCTCGTCTGCTGTGCTTACGAAACATTCAAATCACAATTCAATTAGTAAACAATAGGAGCATCCGCATAAGCAGCTATGTCTATAATCGCGCAGAACATTTGTATAAAAGAAGTGACAGAATGCCTTTACCAAACCCTTTTCAACATTTTACATTGTACATTTTACATTGCCACTATAGGAGAGAGATAATAATAAATCTGACATGAGACTTCTGCAAAAAAACAAAAACAAAAAACAAAAAAAACAATGGACTATTCACATTTGAATCCTGCTTTACATCTTTACTGAAGAGGATGGCTGTGTGTGTGGTCTGTGCACTACGATCACCCCCTGACCTGACAGATAAGAGCCTTTTCCTTCTGCCTATGGGCAAATTTAAATGTAAATAGTGCCAAGTAGCCTCACTGGAGCCTACAGTGGAGCATAATTAATCACCTCAAAGCATGTTCAGAACAGGCTACAGATAACAGCTCTATACGGTCAGATCAGTCATTATGGAAAAAATTAAATATATATATATCATCTCCTTGGCAAATAGAAGACGGCAGCAGTAACTTCAGTTGCATAAACTGGCCAAACCCAATGACTTTTGGAAGGGGTACAGTCCAAAGGATTGCAATACAAAGACCAAAAAACCTGAACATTACAGTAAACGTGTCTTCAGTGTAAAATTCAATGTACAAAAATGTGTGAATTAAATGTAAAATCCTAAAAATGCCAAAAATGTATAATGTATTATTGTTAATTGGGTCAAGAAATGTCTGCCTTTTCTCCGTTGACTTAATCATTGTCTTAATCTGTACATTTCTTTGTGTAATTATGTTAAAGGAAAAGTAACGTTTTTTTTTTACAATCTGAGCCTTCTTTCGGCAATAAAACAAGTAGTTTTACTCACCCATAGCAGTTTGGTGTCAATTGGAGCAGTATCGCAGAACTTATGTTGAGCCGTTCTGTTCTACTAATGATCCCGTATCCGTTAGCGTGAGTGCTCGGGGCATTACTTTGCGGTGTCCAAATAACACAAATTTTAGCACTTTTCAAATCACAGAAGATCGCTGTGTCAGGGTAGACTTTTAGTGGATTCCAAAACGGCCTGAAACCCGATATCCAGCTATAGTTTCATTTGATGACGTCATCAGAGAGGACAGTGCGCATGCGTGAACTCAGCTGTTTTGTAAACACCGCTAGTCCGAAAGAAGCTAACACCGCTCTGAAGTTTACTTTTCTGTTGCGATATCGGGTTTCAGGCTGTTTTGGAATCCACTAAAAGTCTACCCTGACACAGCGATCTTCTGTGATTTGAAAAGTGCTAAAGTTTGTGTTATTTGGACACCGCAAATCAGTGCCCCGAGCACTCACGCTAACGGATACGGGATCATTAGTAGAACAGAACGGCTCAACATAAGTTCTGCGATACTGCTCCAATTGACACCAAACTGCTATGGGTGAGTAAAACTACTTGTTTTATTGCCGAAAGAAGGCTCAGATTGTAAAAAAAATGTTAATTTTCCTTTAACCAGTCATTATTATAATATGTTTTTTATATTCTTATTTGACTTACTTCACTTAGCTGTGTGTAACAGCCTCAGCAGTGGCACAAGCCCATATTACAATAGCCTGTGATTAATCGTCTCATTGGGTCTGAGATTAATAACAAGGCAAGAGTAAATGCATTTTTCACAATGTGTGGAGATTGAATTGGATAGGTCTCCAAAAATAATTAAAGATGCAATAATGTTGTTTTCATGAATATGCAATTGCTTTGCCTGGAATGTTCCACAGTATGGCAGTAACATTTTATATGTCCACGGAGACAAGGTGAGAGATGACCGCACGAACAGCAAGAATGCGTGTTTTTCAAGGTGTTTTGAGAATTAAAAAAAACATGATGGATGAGATTAATGGCAAACTAGAAAAGCGGTAAACCCTCCGGCAGAAAAGTGATGCAATGCACCTTTAAAATAAACTGCTATACTGTTTTGGCAGTGAATATCTGCTGTATAGCGGTTTCTCTAACATACTCTATATACTGTATATGTCACATGAACATGCAAGCAACAGCATTACCAATTCATCTCACGCTCCTCCAGTTCACTCCCTTTGAAACACACAGACATACTGCCACAACTATAAAGCAAATGTAGTGATGACCCTTGACCTCTACAGCATCAGGGGCCACAGGGGTCCCGGGCGATGCATGGAGAGGTGAGTGTTAGCAGTACCACGCAGTAGCACAGAGCGCACAGTCTGCTAACGGCTGGGGACCGCACTGTGGGCTGTGGATTGGTTTGTGTGGGTTGAACGTGGAGACTCCAGATAAGCACAGGTGCAGCTGGAAGGGTCTGTGTGAGTTATTTTTGGTGAAATTGTTTATGGATGGTTAAAATGACAGTATTTGTGGATCTTTTGCATCATATTTGAAATGTTATATTATGTTTTATGTCATTTAAAAAGCATTAAAGGTGAACTATGTCACTTTTCTGGAGGGTCTCCCACATTTTGTCCCCAGGGAAATATAATTGCTTCACCTACAATGTTTCCTGGTAGAAAAATACATGTATTTATCTTGCATTTATTTGATTACAGATGTCTTTACTGCTTCAAAATACCTTCAAAACCAATATACTTTCTGTGAGCGGGCTTGCCTCTCCACAAAGCTGACTTTTAACTTATCTCCATAGATGGGTGAGTTTAAGGCCAAACCATGAACATTCAAAGCAAAGCAATAACATCGCCATAGAGACAAGCAGGCTGTGGAACTTCTACAAGAAAAGCTGCAAAGGGTTCTCAAACAAGACCCCTTATCAGAATGAAAACATCCCAATCATTCTCACAATGGGGTCACAATTACATTCAGAAGTTCATAGATGTTTATAACCAAATTTGGATGGAACATTCATTTCCGCTGGCCCTTATTTTGTTGGTTCAGGGGTCTCCAAAGAGTGAAGCCATCACCAGTGCTTATATAGGTTCATATTGTATCTGTTCTGGGGCAAAAAACAAACAAACAAACAAACAAAAAACCCAATTGATAACACTTCAAAAGGTCCTATATTACATAAAATTGATTCTTGTGAACTTTAAAGATCCCATGACATGGTACTTCTTGATGCTTTTATATGGCTCCTTAATGATTCCCTAATACTGTAAATGAATCCTTCTTCAAAATCAACACTCAGTGCATGAGAAACAGAGATAAGATGAGAAAGAGTAATTTTTCTCTCTCTGAACACTCTATAATGGGCGTTGTTGCTTGAATGCAAATGAGGAGAAAAGAGCTGGCCTATAGTAGAGGGTGGGGGCGTGGCCAAACTCTCCGCTCTCCGCTCTGAGCGCTCAGCTGACCCATTTCCTTGTTTTTGCACGGGGGGAGAGATTTGAAGCGTTCCATTGAAAAATAAACACATTTCCACAGAAAATAAAATTAAACCACTGCTGTTCAAAGGTCCAGAGGCTCAGATAAAGGACTTCCGAGTCTAGAAACACTCGGACGTGCCTCCAGGCAAATAAAAAAACGCATTTCGCATTGCCTAGCGCATTCACAGTCCAAACTCTCTGGGCGTGATTTACAGAGACGCTGAGTACAGACAGACGGGGGTGGAACTGCATTTGCATTTCTTTTTTCGATCTGACGTCAATAAGGTGCCTTGTTCAAAATCGCCCGTTTGAGCTCCGATTTTTTGTAACGCAGAAAAGGATCGCAAATGCTCAGTTTAGACATTTCACAACTTTTAACCATGGGGGGGGGGCCTAAACAGGGTAGGGGAGCTCACATTAACGTTCAAAAACCTCAGAAAGTGAAAATTTCATGCCATGGGACCTTTAAGCCAAGTTAGAATGCTGTTACCTGATCAAAAACACACCTAGAGTTGTGTTTTGTTTCATTCACACATGTTTGAGTAACCCTTTCTTATTAGCCTGTCTACATCTCCAAAGCTCAAAATGTGATGCCATAAAATTGTAGTTTTCAAGTCAGCAGCTACCTCTTCCCTTTTAGTAAAAGTAAACACAATGGAGCGTGTATTACCTCATGACACCACAAAATGGAACAGGGTGTTTTCTGCTTGAGAGAAAACTCAGCTTAAATACGCAGGGTTTGTGCGTTAAACATGTGTGAATGAAACAAGATAATAACATAGATCAGAAAATAGCGTATAATATGGGCCCTTGAATCTCTAATATATTCAGATCAAGAGCATGTGGATCTTTTGTGTGGAACGCCAAACACTAACAAAAGCAATATGATGGATCTTTTTTATAATCCTTAATTTACTGGCTCAGTTCACTAAGAACATATTTACATTCACGGTGACAGGAGCAGCAGTAATACCCCTGTACTTTGAGCAGGAGGCGAAAAGCGATCCCGAGCAGGAGAGGAAACACCTGTGGCTTTAATTACAGAGGTGGGAATGACAATAACACTCTTCCTAAATACAGTAGGTTAGCATTAACACGTCTTCCCCTTTACAGTCACATAGAGTTAGCAGCAGTACATGCTTAACTGGCTGCTCTGCTTTTAAATGAGAGAGAATGTGATTCATGTTTGACCTTTTCTGTGGCATCCAGCCTAAATAATAGATGCACTTGTTGGCTTAAAATGTGAATACTTTCATAGCTGTACAATAAAGTAATTTCACAAAACCCTCATATATACCGTGTGTAGAATGAGGAAAGACATGGGGGTTAGCAAGATGGTCGATTGTGAGTTAAATATATATTTATCTGACACTATTATCTGATCTGTGTTGTGCTGAGCTGCGTTGTGTTTCATTCACACATGTTTATCACATAAACTCCTGCATATTTAGGCTGAGTTCTTCTCTCAAACAGAAAACACTCCACCTTGTGATGTCATACTTTTTTTTTTCTTAAAGCCCCAGTGTGTAGGATTCGTGGCGCATAGGTGGATGGTGCTATTGCACTTTCTGTTTTAGCTACAGCAGACCTCGAGGGACCCGCGCACGAGCCGCTACCGTTTTTTTTTTTTTCCCCTTTTCTCATGAAAACACACATTCCCGATCATGTACCATGACACTACACATCAAATGAAACCTTAGTCTCCTCTTTTTGACTATGCAATTCATTTCCCTGCAAAACAATCACTCCCCGAGCACATGGGGCTTTTATACGGAAAAGCACAAAACGAGGTTAGCTTACCTTAGAATGCTTTGCACAGGTCAAACTCTGTATTTCACCATAAACTTGCTCTCAATTTGTCCGTAAGGATCCAGCGAATAAAACCCAGTAAAACAATTTAGTCCAAAACACGTGTTAGATCCATTATGACGTCTGATCCGGCAGCATGCTTGTGTTGTTTACCCAAAACCACGAGCCTTGCCGAAGGCGAAGGCGGAGCCCAAATGTCCTTCTGCGGCTCTCGTATTCAAAATGGCTGCCTCTGCATGGGGAAGATCCCCCTTTTATGTGACTATATCTAAGTCCAAAAGAATACTTTGATTTCATGATGGAAGTGAAAAGGCTTGGAAAACAATGTATTTTTGAATGGGTATCTTCAATTTCAGTAATTAACGGGTAAAAATCTTACACACTGTCCCTTTAATGATTTGTGCTAATGTATAACAATGTCCCACCTGCTAATCCACTGAGCATTTGCTCTGGGAGTGGCAGTTTTGCATTTCCACAGCTTTGTCTTGTCAATATATGTGCTAAAGAAAGTATATTGCCAAACTACTTTGTCCTTGTCTTATTTTTATTTATTTATTTGTATTTTATCTCGTGTTTTAGGGGACTTTGTATGCAATGGAGGTACTGTGACTACACAAGTTTCCTTATCAGAAAATGCCAGTCGTCAGGCACTTTCAAGTAATCACTAAAAACATGGGCCAATCTCTTTGCACAGGCTCATGACACAAACCTAGATCTAGCTTTAATCTTTATTATTACCATACACTGTATCAGTTTGTTAATATAGTTATTTATATGGGTTTTAAAGGGTCCATATGGCACTATTTTCTGATCTATTGCTATTCTATTCTATTCTATTCTAAAATAATTAAATAAATGTTGTTTCCTCATCACAGTCATACTTGGAGTTGTGTTTTGTTTCGCTCTGTTCCACCTTGTGATGCCATATGGTAATAAAGGAATGTGTTTTTAAACTCCACTTACCACCACTAGAATCATTTTAAGAATTTCAGTCCTGGAACTTCAAATCACCACTAAACAAATGATAAAAAAGTATGTTAACTTAAAAACTACCACTTCATGAGCAGATGCTCCACTTTTTGATGCAACACTTCATCAGAAACATACTGGAGTTGTGTTTTGTTTCATTCACACATGTTTGAGTAATCCGTTACTATTAGACTGTCTACATCTCTAAAGCTCAAAATGCTCCGTTCCACCTTGTGATGTCATGAAGTGGTCGTTTCCAAGTTAATAGCTACCTTTTGTTTAGTAGAGATTCGCAATTCCAGGGCTAAAATGATCCAAAGCTGATTAGAATTAGAACACAGTGGAGCACTTTCTGTATCACCACATGAAATATGAAAAAGACTTTTCCGCTTGAGAGAAGAACTCAGCCTAAATATGCAGGGTTTGTGTGTTAGGTTCACTGTTGGGCCAACTGATAATTCTACGAGATGTAACTACAGATATTAAGTTAAGTTTTACAAAGTTAAGTTATATTATAATATTCCTATTACATTGCCATGGGCAACATTCTTTGACAATAATTCATAACTGACTCTACTGGCAAAGTCACTGAACTAAATTTACAGTTTGTGCTTTGGTGGTGTACTTTATTTAGAATAAAGTCCGTACTAAAATGTAATCACAAAAAGTACTATAATTAAGTTATAAAAATGCCAAAGGAGAGGATGGATTACAGTTTCCTGGTATAGATGTCATTTTTGAAAACTTTTGTGATTTGTTTTGAATTGCTATGGCAGTATTCCTAATTGTTCGTCACATGGGAATGTATTGAGAGGTTCCAGTGTTGGAGGTATAGGGACTCACTGTTTTATAGTAAAGTAGTATTATATTCTTCTGTTAGGATAGACAAGTCTTTAATATGCGTTCTGAAAAGCATCTTTGAGTGTCCTGAAAAGCGCTATATAAATACAAATTAGGCCCGAGCGCTAAAGCTTAGGGCCTATTGTTATTGTTCTGGTTTTTCTTATTCTTATTCTTATTCTTATTCTCCTATACACTTTTTTCAGGGTTCAGGTACTTCCCACAAACTGACAAAATTTTGCACAAAATTCATGAACGCCAAAAAATGAATTTACAAATAATCTGTATTAAAAAATCTTAAAAAATGGCTCGACAGCGCCTGCTGGAAAATCAAAATTCATTGCGCCTATGGCTATACCCATGTTGCCATGGCAACAGGCCAAACATCTGTCCTTGCCAATGGGAAGTCGCCAAACTTTGGCGTAGCCAAACCAAATTTGGTACACAGATGCATCATGGGAAGAGGAACAAAAAAGTATATTACACCATTGCTAGGCGACCAACAGGAAGTCAGCCATATTTGACCGAGCATGTGACCCGGCGCCGAAGGCAAATTTTCCTGTCCTATTTTAACAAACTCCTCCTAGGGTTTTTGACCCAGACTCACCAGAATCGTGCTGTATCACCTAGACAAGTGGGACATTAAAAGTTATTAAAAGCGTTCTAAAAGACTGAACGGTGTTTCCGTGAAAACGCCACAAATTTCAGGTTTGTATTTGCAGCTCGCCATCAAATTTCGACGAGTGATAATCCATGCATACTTTGGCCGATTTCACTCAAACTTCATCCATTTTCGTCTCCCTATCCCTATTCGTTTGTCTTGAATAGGGAGACGAAAATGGACGCCAGAGAAATTTGAAATACAAAGAGACAGATTAGTTGATAGTTTCAGAGCTATTTCAGTGTAGTGAGCGCCTCCTAGGGCTTATAGATATGCTAATACTAGACGCCAGAGTAATTCGTAAAACAAAAGAGACAGAGGAGCTGGGATAGTTTTCAGAGCTTTTTTCAGTGTAGGTAGCTCCTCCCTGCAGCTAGATATAAACAGGGTCTAACCAGCACTAGAACCAGAGCTGACGAAGTCTCTCGGATGAGCGGCGAAACGTTTTCGACCAAACAAACTTTGTCCAGTTGACAAATTGAATTTCTCCTTTTATCTTTGTGTGACATTGTTTTGGTTACACAAAGCGTATTTGACAATGTTGGAGCTAACAGGCTACCTAGCTTTTTCGGCTCAAGGGAAGGCCTAGCTGTAGGCTAAGTGTAACGAATGAGAAAGAGCACATGAGTTCAAAAGGACAAAAAATAACATTAACATGTGCCTACCTTTAAAAATGTAAACAAGCGCTGTGTGTTTGTGCTATCTGAGTAACAAAGCGAGGGTTAGCTTCAGACTGCCTTTGCTTCATACTTTTACTTGTACTTTTAATTACATTACTTGAGTACATTTATTTTTACATTACTTGTCATACTTAAGTACAAGAAGTTCCAGACACTTTAAGACTTTTACTCAAGTAACATTTCAGTCAGTGACTTCGACTTTTACCAAAGTCATTTTTGGGAGGGGCACCTATACTTTTACTTGAGTTTGATTTTCCAGTACTTTATACAACACTGCTAAGGACACAACAACAGTTGCCACTAGTGCCCCACTGTGGCACCTGGAATTCCCACTGGTCTCCCAGTACTACTGAGGCCCAGCTCTGCTTAGCTTCTGAGCTCTGATGAGATCAGGTTTTGACAAGCCGGTATGGCCATTAAGTCTGTATAATCTGCAGAGAACTCAATATCCTGTTTCGCTTGGGTCTTCTCATGTATCAAACTACCAAAACCATTTCACCATTTTAGTCATTTAAACATAATTCTGAAGATATTGATTCATAGTTTTACTGTCCTCCTTCCATTTTCTTGTTTGCCCCTGAATGTTGAATCTTAAATTAAAATTGAAAATACCAAATGTAATTGCTATCCCAGGACTTTGATGTTTGTCCCAACTCATTCAGCCTTAATGTAATAGAATTGATTCATTAGGGTGAGGCGTGTAATAAAACTACTGGATGACAAATCATTACATGTAATTAAATACAATTTTCCAAGGATACAAAAATGTGCATGTATTTGTATCACCCAACCCAGAATAGCCATGGCTGTTTCACACTGCAAAAAGTAATATCTGAGTAAATTCCAAGATTCAACTTGACTTGACCCTATTTGACAAGTAAAATGATCTTCCAATGGATTAAGTTTTTTTTTTCTTAATTCAAACATACAATTGTATTTCTTATTTTAAGTATACAGTTGTTGTTTTTCTTCTTCAGTGTCTTCAGTGTAACTAGGTGTGTCATATTTCAACTACAAAAAGACTTGTTCCATTGGTAGATAATTTTATTTGTCATGTGACGTTTACTCCAATCAATATAACATGTTCTGAATCCAAGTCATTTTAACTTAATTTTAGTTTTTGTAGTGCACCTGAGCGCGCCACCACTGCTCCCGCGTAATTATTTTCAACCGACGAAATTAAACACCCCAATGTCAACAGCTGTAACTTTAATCATTAGTACAAGGACATTAGACGAGATTCAATTTTGGTGGAGGCCCGATTGCAATCTATGACACCTCCATCCAAGGTCAAAACGGAAATGCAATGAGCAAAAAGTGAGACGTGCTAAGTACCCGTGTGATATTACGGTAAAGGACGCATCCGTAAAGGGTGTAAACCAAATTGCGATCCGTCTGTCAGCTCATGTTAAATGGAGTGGTCCGCTGATGAGACACGCAGTCTGCTTTTGTTAGCGTCGTGTCGTGGTTTATGAGACACGCTGTTTGATACAGCATGTAAACTTTGCATATGTTTCCTGCCTGATGGGGACAAGGTGAGCATATTGTTCCTGTCAGCGCTTGATTATGTCGTCAACAGCGACCAGAGCGGCAAATGTCACAGACGACCTCCAAGAAAATAAATACATCCAAATATTTAATCCCATTTGAGCCGATTCTAAATATGAAGTCATGGTGACAGTGGAAGGGCAATAGATAAACATACTTGGTTTAATGAAATGGCCCATATTAGGCTATTTTCTGATCTATGTAATAATGTTGTTTCCTCATTATAAACACGCATGGAATTATTTTGTTTCACACACAAACCTGCATATTTAGGTTGAGTTCTTCTGTCAAATAGAAAGCACTCTGTCCCAACTTGTGATGTCCTGTGCTAATACCGGAAGTGCTTCACTGTATTTTTAAACTCCACACACCTTTGCTAAAATCATTTAGATCATTTCAGCCCTGGAATTTCCAAATTCTGCTGAACAAAAGGTAAAAGTTAGCTGGGTCATTCCAGAATTGGAGGACATTTTACGTCCCACGCATCAAATATTAAATAATCCACATACAAAATACTAAAACATACAGTTTCTGAGTGAATTTACTTGTCCTGAGACCAAATCTAAAAAAACTAAGAGAAATGAATGCTTGAAAATACTTTTATAATACCAAATCAGTCTGGAGTACCCCCAAAATGCCATTTTCCTCTTGTCCCACCCCTCTAATGACCAAATTGAATCTCAAATAAAACAGTTAAAATTGAATTGAAATGTTGAATTGTTTTTTCTATAATTTGTTTCATTTCCATCTCTTGTAACTGTGGAACATTTGTTTTAATAGACATAATATTTCAAATAATAATTATTATTCATGGAACATGTGTCCCACAACATGCACGCAACCCTGTTACCAGAACATTTTTAGTCTGGTAGAAGAAGAAGAAAACAGAAAACCACATGATCCCCTGGACTTGACATCATCAAACAGTTTTCCAAAAGAATGGGCAGAGCAAAGGTTTATCTTCTCTTCTATTTTTCATATTTTTATAACATCGTTAGCCTTGACTGAATGTCTCACTTTACCTCATGCAACCCTGTTATGCAAATGATCAGAATAAGACCATTATTATTATTTTTTTCCTTCACGTATTTGCATAAATAAGTTTTTCCTCTTGATTAGTAATAACAGCTAAAGAGCTTCTATTCCTGAGATAAAGTGAACATTAGCGCGATTTTCCAACCCTGTTACCTGCAACCCTGTTACCTGCAACCCTGTTACCGTGATTAGAGTAAATAAATAAATAAACCAAATAAATCATATAATAAAAATTTTACCATTGACCGTCAGCTGAGCTAATCAAGTATTTGGTAGTTTATTACCTATTATTGATTAATATGTAGCAGAAAATCAGAAAAGTGAAGGTTTATTTTTCAAGAATTTTAAAGCCAAAATGTCCTCCAATTCTGGAATGACCCAGCTGTTCATCACGAGCTGGGAGTGAGCATTTTGATCTGGAGACAGGCGGAGACAAACTAATAATAAAGGATCAATCAAACATGTGTGAATGAAACAAAAGACAACTCTAAGTATGGTTTTGATGAGGTAACAACATTCCAACATGGCTTAAAGCTCACAGGGGTTAATTTGGCTGAATATAGGACCTTTAATATTATTCCAGTGAAATCTTAAGCATATTATAGTAATTGCAAGGTTTAAAAAAAAAAAAAAAAGCATTTTATGTCAGCATTAATGCTTTGTCTGGAATGTTCCACAAGGTACAATTATGATTTAAGGACAGGTGACCAAGCTCACAGTAAGAATGAGTGTTTTTATGGACATTAAGCTGTACATTTAATGGCCAAACTAATGTACATTCCAGGCAAAGCTGTATCATCCCAGAGAGCCAAGGGGGTAGCATAAAAGCTCCATAATGCACTTGAAATGATGTAACAGCAGCATTCTATCATAAAAAAACATAAACTACTAATTTGAATTCTTAATGGCTGAACATAAGCTGGTAATATTTTTCACATCATTATTTTTTTCTCCTTATGTAGTATGTTGAGTCTATTACGGAAAGTGTCGCCAATACCTTCTGTTTTGTCCGTTGTCTTCTTTGGTTTGAGCAGCCAATCTTAACGCACAAAAGGATAAATGGATTTGTCCAAGTTAACAGTGTCATGATATTGTAAGCACTGAGTCTCATCCAGTTGAACCAGTTTTCCGTGAGTCATTACAAAGGGCTATAAGACTATAATTAATTAAATGAAGCGGAGTAGACGTGACTTGACATGTGTTACGTAATACTGAGATATGTTCACTTACAACGTGACACGACGGCCTGAGACACTTGATTTTACAATGGCATAAATAGGACTGGTCAAATAATAACAGATACTGGTGTAGTTCAGTGAGCAGATGGGCACCGTTTGGGCTCCACTTTTCCCAAGGTCAAATAATCATTCTTACAACAACGTTCGCTTCCAACATGAGGTGTAATGTTTGTTTAAAGGTCCTATGCAGGGCTCTCAAGTCTCACGCATTGAGAGTGTGACACACGCAATTCACACGCCACATATGGCATTTCTCATGCAGATTTTTTATTTTTTTTGTGCCCAGAAAATCGGTCTGTGTGGCTCAGTTTATGCAGGCACCGAGCGAGGCTGGAGCAGACGCGCCGTCCCCCGGGCACGTCCTGAGCCTCAGTCCCGGTGCCCCGTCTCCTCTGAGACGCACCGACTCCGGTCCCGGTGTCTCTGTCTGTGCGTAACGTGTCCCCCCCGACCAGGGGCGTTCTTTGACGGGGGCCACCTGGGCAATTGTCCAGAGCGGCATCGCGGGAGGGGCGCCGCGGTGGCGCGAAGGAAAAAAAAAAAAAAAAAAAAAAAAACGGTGCGGCACGCGGGCGCGCGGAGGCGCGGAGCAAAGATCCGCGCGGATCCTTGTGCAGGGGCCGGGGTGGGGGGCTGGTGCTGTGCTGGCTCGTGGTTACATGAAGACAGAGTAGCGCACGGTGTACAGTATATGACAAAACAGTCGCAGTGATGGACCGAAAAAGATTGAAGCCATCAGGTGCTCAATTTGGAAAGAAATGGAAAGAAGAGGAGGAGAAGTGAGCAAAAGAAAAAGGTATGCTATCGACTAGTCTTCAAGTTTGACTTTGATGATGATGTTGTATTAGTTAAACTCCCCCGATGTGATTGTTGATGCATGTTTGTCCTTCCCTCAAGCTCATATGAAGACATTGTGGACGAATTTGCATCCAGGAAGGCCAGGAAATCTAACTTTTAGACTGTTTTCATATTACTTCTTTTGCCCTTGTTATTTATGACATATTATAGTGGTTTGCCTTTTTTTGCCACTTCCTCACTTATTACTTCCTGTTGCTTATGATACACAATAGTGTTCATTATTTGTTTTTATGTGTACAGTAATGTGTATAGAATGTACCTCGGTCGTTCATTTATTTATGATACAGGATTGCACTGTTTGCACCATTTTTGCCAATTTAATGTGTACTAATTTTACATATTTTTCATGTTATTCTGTAATGTACAGATCGTTTAATTTTTTGTTATTTATATGGTGCGACTTCAATGGAGGTTTAAGTCTTTTTGTTAATTATGTTACACTAATGTTGCACTTTTGCTCTCTTAAATGGCTGTAGGCCTACATGGCTATAATGTGAAATAATTGCACCTTTGGTCTTTTTTATGTTCAAAAACTTTTTTTGTAATTATTGTTATTGTTCATTAAAACTAACTTGAAAGTAGTTGTTGTGAATTGTTTTGGTGAAAGAAGGGTTTGAACCCAAAACGGTGATGATAAAACAAACTGAGAACCATCAGGTAATAACTTCATTTATATAACTCTTATTAGTTGCTTTGTAGTTTAAGTTTGCTCTTTAGACAAACAGGGCTCTCAACACACAATTCGACGCTGACACGGCATTTCTCACGCAATTCAAGCACCCCCCACCCCCTGTCCTCGGACATTACAGTCTCACGCATGACCCCGCTCAAAACTTGAGAGCCCTGGTCCTATGTTATACACAAAATAGACTCTTGTGAGCTTTGAACCAATTTATAATGTTGTTGTTTATAATGGTTTCTGTGAATTTAAATAACATTCACACTAAGTATTCTGACACTAAAGTGTGATTAATATATTAGACAGTAGTGACCCAGCATCTGATCAGGATGTTTTATGGCTCTTTTGTTTACCTTTTACCTTGTTTTGGCTAATGCATCCCTATAGCCCCTTGCACATAAATAGAGCTGGATATCACATCTTAATGTGCAGTTTTTTGTTTTTTTTCCCTATATTCTCTTATTTACTTATTTTATATTAGTATTATTACTGTCTTGTCTGCATGCACTTTTTTTTGCTCTAACTTTCTTTTGCACTAAACTGCCTGGAGCTAATGTGACAAGTGAATATCTCCTGTACATTTTTCAATACAGTGCACTTTCGATTCAATACAATTTGATATGATATTTATATATATTTAACATTTATTTTAGTATGGTTCAGTAATAAACAAAGGCTAAATCATGGCTGTGATACTAAAAATCTTTATTAAACCAGTCAATATGAAAAACACCCATTTTAAAGGAAAAGTAACGTTTTTTTACAATCTGATAACAAATAATAAAATAATAACAATAATAATAAAACAAGTAGTTTTACTCACCCATAGCAGTTTGGTGTCAATTGGAGCAGTATCGCAGAACTTATGTTGAGCCGTTCTGTTCTACCAATGATCCCGTATCCGTTAGCGTGAGTGCTCGGGGCACTGCTTTGCGGTGTCCAAATAACACAAACTTTAGCACTTTCAAATCACAGAAGATCGCTGTGTCAGGGTAGACTTTTAGTAGATTCCAAAACGGCCTGAAACCCGATATCGCAACAGAAAAGTAAAGGTCAGAGCGGTGTTAGCTTCTTTCGGACTAGCGGTGTTTACAAAACAGCTGAGTTCACGCATGCGCACTGTCCTCTCTGATGACGTCATCAAATAACTATAGCTGGATATCGGGTTTCAGGCCGTTTTGGAATCCACTAAAAGTCTACCCTGACACAGCGATCTTCTGTGATTTGAAAAGTGCTAAAGTTTGTGTTATTTGGACACCGCAAATCAGTGCCCCGAGCACTCACGCTAACGGATACGGGATCATTAGTAGAACAGAACGGCTCAACATAAGTTCTGCGATACTGCTCCAATTGACACCAAACTGCTATGGGTGAGTAAAACTACTTGTTTTATTGCCGAAAGAAGGCTCAGATTGTAAAAAAAAAAAACGTTAATTTTCCTTTAAACATCAGAACAATGAAAATGTCAATTGTATTGCATAAACAAGTTTCCTTTCGCACAAACAAGCAACACAACTCTAGCTCTTTCACAGAATGATGTGTAAAATATACCAAAAAAAATACTCTTGGCAATATATTGATAGAGCAGCCTACGATATCGATACTGTATCATCAAAACCATACGATATATCGCTATGTCTCTCATCTTTAATCTGATCCTTCCCTGATGATTACAGAGGTTGCAGAGGTTGTAGTTCCATATGGCCATGACTGTTCTGTACACGAGCGCTCCTCTCTCTCAGTTTGATAAGGTCTGCGCTTCCCTGTGGCTCACAGTTCTAACGTCTGATTCATGTGAGGAGGTGACATCTTAAGGCACATACCTGCTGGGCAATGCTCTTTCACTCGAGTACATTCCCTCTCCATAAAATTGTATATATTCACACAATCCTATGCTGTCATATTAGATCAAGCAGCGTGAAGTCGGACTTTCGTTGCTTCCGACAACTTATCCTTTATCCGATGCAATGGCGCTACGATGCCTTGTCAGCTTGCATTACGCGGAGGATACGTGCTGGTACGTTAGTTGCACAAAGCTCCACCATCTTGGATTGAGGGACTTGTTTTCATGTCCCGTGGAGCTCCCCGGACACACAATGAGAGTGTGGCCTGTCATGGGAATGTAACAAGGGCAGAGGCAGTGATCTGTGAACTGCTCCAACTTTGTGTTCTCAAATGTGTCTATGAGGATTCCGACATTTCACAACATCCACACCGTGTCACCTGCTCGGCTTTCTGGGAATATCAAGACAAAGTCTCAGAAAGGTTATAGGGGGAGGTAGTGCTGATATGGAATAGGAAGGAAATACAGATGACAATACCCAAAAACCAAAAAGCAGGATTATTTCAAAATACTATTATAAATGTGTAAAATATAAGCTCCAAAAATAAATAGCAGAATGAAACACTTTAGATTTGAAGAGGATTGAATAAATATAAATTCTGTCAGTCTACTAGTCATCTCTTGTACTACAGAAAACATGATAAAATGTTCCCCATTTATACTAAGAAAAATGACCCATCTATCATTTATAGAATGATTGTCGATATACAGAGTTAGATTTTTAGAGGAACAGAAAACTGCTTTTGTGCTGGTCCCAAGACTTGATAAATACAGCATTTGCAGCAGTCAACAGATTCACTTCACAGACAAGACATTTGTTTTAGTTTCAACAATGAAAAATGAAACTAAAAAAACTTAGCATCACCTCTCACAAATTAGTAAACTGCATATTTCATAGTGAAGTTTCAAAACTGAAAAATGTTTTAGTAACAAAGTTAAGCAGCACTACTTTGTCATTGTTTTAAGCAAAGTTCCCAGAACAGTTGACTAAATCATAAAATGCAAAGTGAAGTATGGAGGCAGACAAAAAAAGCAAACAAACAAAAAAACAAAAAAAAACAAATCTGCAGTTTTTCATTCCTTATTTAAATTTACGCTTTTTGGGCCATATGCTTCAGTGCTTCAGTTTATAAATACATTTATGCATTTGAGTCAGCAGGTGGCAAACTCCTTTGCATCCTTAAAGTGAATACTCTCAAGTCAATAATCTATGCAGTTCTATATGACAGCCTGAAATACCAGTGATCTGGCTGATTTTATATGAAATGTGAAAGGCCATCATCAAGACTCAACAGGATCTCAACATGTTTCATTTACAACAGGACGATGGGATGAGACATTGTGGAGCTTTGAAGTTTGGCAGAGCACATCCTTGGACTGTAAATAGCCTCTTTTTGAACTCCACGCTGTGCTCCATAGATACTGGCGAAAGGCATGTTGTGCTGCTGATTGTGAATGCAGACACACCCTTGGGACCTGGCCGTCCTCTGTATGGGCCCCTCTTAGAACTCTCCCCTGGGTGAGTTTGGGGGAGGATAAAAGCAAAGCCCTGCTCAAGAAGACAGGTGTTACAAAGACTTTGGCTTTGCATTACAGTACCCATATGTGGACTAAAACATGCTGTAGTGCACGGATAGTGGACACTCTTTGATGGAAGAAAGCCTAAGCAGCCATTTATCCAGACTGTTCCATTTATCCAGACTGTTCCATTTATCCAGACTGTTCCACAGGCGAGCACCAGAGCAGCGGCTCACTCCGAGGAGCCCATCTTTAATTTGCCCAACAGAGTGAAACCACACGTGTCAGTGAAGTGCAGGAAATCTGATCCACATGTAAATCGTGACCTTTAGCATCAAAGACAAATGTCAAAACTGCAGACCCATAAAGGAAACAGTAGCTTTTGTTTCAGAAGCCCAGATACTTGTATTTTACATTCAGATAATGTGTCTCTGTGTGAGGAGCTTTAGTGTCTCCTACAGATAGAAGCCACAGT
Organism: Paratrypauchen microcephalus; assembly: GCA_036785185.1. Lineage (NCBI taxonomy): Eukaryota > Metazoa > Chordata > Actinopteri > Gobiiformes > Gobiidae > Paratrypauchen > Paratrypauchen microcephalus. The sequence goes on along the minus strand of JAVJIX010000157.1, from coordinate 965,243 downwards.
TAAATAGTCCAGGGCTCTTCACTGACTTCTTTTGTGGGGACCCCAGTGATCACACTTTAGACTAGTGCTCTTCTATGGCTTAAAGACAAGAGACTCTTTAAGCTAACGCTAATACTGAAGCTAACGCTTAACCTGCAGCTCACAGCACTGCGCCGAACACGAGTAAATGGCTCCCACTGAACAGATAATGAATGAGTTTTTGGGCGCAGTGAGCACAGGCAACTGTTGTGTGTTATGCATTATGAGATTGCATTCATCTGCAGTGTTTCTGTGCTTGACCTCACAGTGTCTCACAGACTAATGGCTGCACTGGCATGAAATGTGCTCTGCACATTCATGCTCCCAACAAGGAGAAACCTATTGATTTTTGTGATGCGACTTTCCACAAAAGCCTCCTCAAGGCGGCTCTCGGGGCAGAACTGGTGGCGCAGTGCCTGGTAGTTAGCACTATCGACTCACACACAATGCCCTGGGTTGAGCGGTTAACTGCAGCTTTGCACAAATCTATGCAGATACTCACAGTAATCAAATGATCCTGCCATTACTGTTGACACAGACATTAGGCTAACACAGGGGCCTTACAGCCCCAGACTCTGAACATGCTGAAATTGTAAAGGAAGTGGTTTTCATGTGACACAGTCTAGTATAATATTGAGCACTTCACTGCATATTTGCTAAGTGGTGCAAAATGTCACCTTTTGAACACTATAGCTATAGCCGTCTACATACATCCACAATATTATACGTTATGGAGAAGAAACACTTCTGATATAATCCTATACAATATTCAGATCAACAGAGACTCTAGGCCTGTATAATTCACTAACTATAGAGTAACAAATAAAACTGGTGCTTAAAAAACAAACAAAAAAAACCCTGAAGATTTTTACTTTCAAACTTTGACGAGTGGTTTAAAAACAACTTTGAAATTTGCAGGGAAAAATCATGACACAAACTTAATCTCTTAATGGGGATATTAATTCAGGTTTAAAAGCACCACACAAAGAAAATATAACCATTTTAAATTGAAATGTCACATGTATGTCTCATAATGGTGGAAATGGAAGTGGAAAGGGGAAGATTGGATGAACATTTCCACACTGCAGTATATTCTTAAACCATAACCAGTTTGATTTTCTTGCCTCCTCAGCACTATTGCACGCTGACCTCTGAGTGGCTTGGGTTTGTTCATTAGGCTGCACTGTCAAAGATTTATGAAAAGTATAACGTATTGTTCTTAACATGGTCTAATGACAGGGCTGAAAGCTTGGCTCGATATCAGCTCATTCTTCACCTGTTGCCTAGGAGCGCCACGTTTCGCTGACACAACAAAATGCAGACAAATACACATTGAGGTATATACACTGTAGATATTGTGTACCTTGTCAATTTTCAACACTACTCTGTAAGGACAACAATGAAGTATATTCAGTAAGTTGTGTTGTATATCTAGGCACCAGGGGCAGTCAGTATAGATCAAAAGTGGTCCATGTAAACTAATACAAGTTATTATATTTGTCTGTGTGCATTGTGGGATATCTAGAAATGTGCATGCATGTAGGTGATTGTCCAACTGTAGCATATGATTTTATTTCAAAGTTATGAAAATATGACTTTTACCTTTAGTTTACAATATTTACAGATTTGTTTCAGTATCTAAATGGACACCCTGTAAGACTGATTCCTTATTTCTAAGTTAATTAGCCATAATAAAGCATGAAGGAACAAATATTTTATTGAGAATAATACAGGTGGAATAATGACTTAAAATCCTAACCCTAACTCGTAGCCCAATAAGGTCCTATATTATACAAAATGGATTCTTGTGAGATTTAAGCCATATTATAATGTTGGTACCTCTTCAAAAACATACTTAGAGTTGTATTTTGTTTTATTCACACATGTTTGAGTATTCCTTTATTGTTAGTCTACATCTCCAGAGCACAAAATGTGATGTCATGATGCAGTAGTTTTCAAAGCTACCTCTTACATATAGTTCAGTAGAGACTGGCAATTCTAGGGCTGAAGCATTAGCACTTCCTGTGTGACCCCATGACATCACAAGGTGGAACAGAGTTAGGTTTGCCAACTCCCTGAAAAATAAATAAGGGACAGCTCACTGGCAGGACCGGCCGGCCTGATTGCCTTCACCCTGCGTGGTGTAGTGAATCTTTTTAGCCCTTTTTTGTATGTGTGAAGTGATTTTTTAACTATTTGACTCAAACTGGAATTGAATTAGATGCATATTCGAGTGATATGAACACATGGAAAATAAATAATTATCAGTGATTTATTTTTAATACTAAATAACAAAATTAACAGAATAAAATAAATATCTGTCCTGCTTAACTTAAAACTGTATAAATTAATATAAACAGGGATGAAAGTGACCAGGGATGGAAAAAGCTGAAAGTCACTGAAAAGCAGAACTCTAGATGCTCTGAGATGTTCTGGGATCATTCCAGCCAATAAAAACTAAGATGTCAACCACCCATTTTGGGGGGAAACATTTTTCTTTCCACCTCTTGATGATCCCACTTTGCACGACCTTCTCACAAAATGTGACTTGCACTGGATGAAATCAGCTCGGGATGTGTAGTCTGGACAGGAGCTGCTGACAGCCAGACTCAAGCACATTTTTAAATGATCATATAAATGGTGGAACGGTACTTGGGCTTAATGATCGTCATGTGGGAAAAGGCTGACTCACATAAATAAGTTTTCCTAAATCTATCTCCATTTTATCTGATAAATGTTGATTTTAATCTTAAAATAAGCCAAGCAAACTGTACTGCACTTAAACACTCTGTGCCCCGTTTTTGGACCCTCACCCACAGTTTGAGGACCCCTTCTTTGATTTTCTTTTTTTTTACCTATTTTTTCAACTTCCTACCTGCAGTCACATTCTCTTACTGGTTTTGTAGTGGTATTTACCAGCCTCTGCACATTTACCAAGTGGATGTTGTGACAAACAGATGCATTTGTGCACTTTTATTAGGCAAACTTCAACGACATGTCGCTGTAGACCTGCTGTGTGCTGTAGACCTGCTCTGTGCTGTAGACCTGCTCTGTGCTGTAGACCTGCTCTGTGCTGTAGACCTGCTCTGTGCGGATTAGTTTTTGCTTTGCACTTAGTCTTGCACTGAGGAGGGAGCGTGTGCGTTATGAGCAGGGAGAAGAGAGAGCGTGAAAAGGCGAGGCACGGACAGGCAGGATGTTTTATAAAGTCTAACCTGTTCTGTGTTACAAGCTGGTACGCAAAGGTACACGCTGTTGTGAACAAGCTGTGCGCGCTGGTGGCGTGCGTGGTTTCTGCGTGCTCCAGACGAGCGCACGGGCTGCAGTGCGAAAAACCCGGTAAAAGTTTATTGCTAAAGGCAGCGGCCGTAATGAAACATGATCACAATCATCTTGAGACCAAGACCGGTGTTGTAGTACTCGACACCGATCGACTAGTAGATGGCGATCCTGTTTTAGACACTTTTTTGATTCACACGGTAATACGGGACAAAGTGTGCCCCTTTTCAGCTCAATACGGGATGGGTACTTTTGTTTCTGAATACGAGACGATTCCGTTTTTCAAGGGACGGTTGGCAACCCTAAACAGAGTGTTTTCCATTTGAGAAAAGCCTAAATATGCAGGATTTGTGAGCTGTGTGAATGAAACAAAACACAACTCCAGGTATGTTTTGATGAGAAAACAACCTTATTACCTTTTTGGTGGAGGGCCCGCCACCTGCTTGTCTCCATGGAGATGTTTCTGTTTTTGTCCCAGTATGGCATTAAAGGTCCCATGACATGGTACTTCTTGATGCTTTTATATGGCTCCTTAATGGTTCCCTAATACTGTAAATGAATCCTTCTTCAAAATCAACACTCAGTGCATGAGAAACAGAGATAAGATGAGACAGAGTAATTTTTCTCACTCTGAACACTCTATAATGGGCGTTGTTGCTTGAATGCAAATGAGGAGAAAAGAGCTGGCCAATAGTAGAGGGTGGGGGCGTGGCCAAACGCTCCGCTCTCGCTCTGAGCGCTCTCTGATCCATTTCCTTGTTTTTGCACGGGGGGAGAGATTTGAAGCGTTCCATTGAAAAATAAACACATTTCCACATAAAATAAAATTAAACCACTGCTGTTCAAAGGTCCAGAGGCTCAGATAAAGGACTTCCAAGCCTAGAAACACTCGGACGTGCCTCCAGGCAAATAAAAAAACGCATTTCGCATTGCCTAGCGCATTCACAGTCCAAACTCTCTGGGCGTGATTTACAGAGACGCTGAGTACAGACAGACGGGGGTGGAACTGCATTTGCATTTCTTTTTTCAATCTGACGTCAATAAGGTGCCTTGTTCAAAATCGCCCGTTTGAGCTCCGATTTTTTGTAACGCAGAAAAGGATAACAAATGCTCAGTTTAGACATTTCGCAACTTTTAACCATGGGGGGGGGGGGCCTAAACAGGGTAGGGGAGCTCACATTAACGTTCAAAAACCTCAGAAAGTGAAAATTTCATGCCATGGGACCTTTAAACGTATCCATCTTGCATTTACTCAATATGGGATTTTACTGATCTAAAAACATGCATTCTTACTGTGAGTGGGCTCACCTCTCCACAGATTTAACAAGTGCGGTGTCACTCGCTGCCTCCGTAGAGATAAATAAGTGTATTGCCAAAGTGTGGAACATTCCAGGGAATATCTCCATGGAGAGAACCCTCCACCAGGAAAGTTACACAGTGCACCTTTAAGTAGTTACTAAGCCTGAAATACTCTTAATACACTTAAAAAAACTGAATTAGGTCTTTATCGATACTTGAATAAGTCTGTAAATAGTGCAGTTATTAAGTGTTTCCATATATGGCACAGATGGTAACAACAGCGTATGTACACCCCGCTACGCCACTACATCACAGAGCACGTCAGGATGTATTTTAGACTTGGTTTGTTGTGTTTAGTTGACATACTGTATTTCCATATAAATAACCTTGGATACATTTGAGTAATTCCTATTTCAACCATCAGTTAGAATGGCCTTGTTCACACAACTAGCTCCTCTTCTCAGCCCAATCCACCAGAACAGCATTGAGCTTACGTGAGAAACAAAGTGCCCGGCCTTGGTTTATTTTCAGCTCTGGACTTTTAATTAAAGGTGTAGTGTGCCGACGTGCCCATGTGGCTAACCATATGAGACCAGAAGTACACAGATGCCCCAATCTACCATCAGGCCAATTATTACTGCTCTGTC